>NEWO01000049.1:250392-265677 GCA_003013225.1 Phalaenopsis aphrodite
ATATATACCTCAGCCTCTCGTCGTTGTCTCCCATGGCGTCTTTCGAGAAGGATGTCGCCCTCTATGCTGTTTCTTTCGACGCTCTGACCATTCTCCGCCTCCGTCACTAGCAAGATTCTGCGCTAACGTGTCGGCAAAGGATCGTTTCGTTTTTCGCGATCGTCGACAACGACGTAGGGATTCAGCGGTTTCGTTCGCGCCAGCTTCTGCGTTAAGCGTCGACCTTGTCGAGCTGCAAGTTCCGCGGCTTCTGCGTCGGCGTCTAGCTCCGGGGCCTGCATCGGTTTTTGACGCTTCTTCTGTTCGTGTTTGCTCCAGTGCTTCTCCGGCTCGATCTTCTGCTTTGTTTCTGCGCCTTTCTCTCCAGCCCGATGCAAGTTTCTCGCTACAGGTGACAGTTGTTGTTCTGACGGCACTTTCGTCTTCTTTTGCTGAACTGGCAAAGGCTTCCTTTCCCCACGTGTTGGGAATCCCTTGAGCGGTGGTATTCCCCTCAAACTATAAGGAATGTCGCGATGACACAGATGATTGTCCTTTTGTTAAGAAGGGTAGTTGGAAAGGCGGGAAAACGGCAATTTTTTCCTCTGACTCAGAAATTTCTACCCTGACAGAAAAATTCAAGTTTGCTGTCATTAGAAAATTTCAGTAGGGACACCCACCTATGGAGGTTATTAGAAAGAGCGTAGATGATCTTAAACTAGTAACCAAGTGGAAGGTGGGACTTATGGATGGGAGACATGTGTTGATTCAACTAACAATGGTTGAAGACTATACCAGAATTTTCTCCAAGAAATATCTTAATATCGCAGGAAAAACTATGAATTTACTCAAGTGGTTTCCTGATTTCGACCTAAATCATTAAACTCTCACTGTACAGGTATGGTTTAGTTTACCCGGTCTCAAGCTGCATTTTTTTCACCATCAGGTTCTCTACTCTACTGGGGTCATCCTAGGGGATTCTTTGAAGCTAGATCTGCCTACTTTCAACCTAACCAGACCCTCAGTGGCCAGAATACTTGTGGAAAGGGATATTAATTTACTGGATGTTACTGAAGTCTGGTTGGACACGACCCACAATGGATATTAGTAACAAATCGTCTTGGAACACAGACCCCCACATTGTACCCACTGTAAGATGTTTGGTCATATCCTTGATAAATGCTATAAGCTCCATCCTAATTTGAAAACTAAGGTTCAAGTGAATAAGGATGGGTCTAACCCCACTGCTCTAGACATTTTAGTTTCACCTGGGGAGGATACTACCGGACAGGTGGTGTCTGTCGCCCCTGAGTACCCCCCTCATTACACTATTGTTACTGTTACTACGAGGGATGTGATGTTGGCACCTTCAAACCCCATAGAAAACAATACTGATGGACTATTACCTATAAATGAAAGTGTTCAGACTAATAATCAAGAGAGTCTCGCAGCTCCACTTCTTCAAGAAGTATCCGGTGTAGAGGCAACTCATACTACACATATGCTAGAACCTATTGTGGATACTATGGTTGATATTCCTTCTGCTTCAGCTCTACCACTCCATTAGACTGATTCTTCGGAAGAGGAATGATAGGTCTATTCCAGAAGGAAGAAGAAGAATGGAGGCAAACTCCAGCTCGGGAATATATTGGATGATACATTGGTTACTTCCGACAATGGTAATCATCTTACCAGCTTACTAGCTTGCTCCTTTCCTAGAACTAGAGGCAGAGGCAAGACCAAATTGGGTCACTCTCTAGCCACCTAATACTATGTATTTCGACACTGTTAGGTTTTTTATTTAAGTATCTAATGTATTTTTCTTTTTTTTTCTAGTTTTGGAACCATTTGTGATTTTTTAGTGGGCAGGGAGTTATGTTTGGGCCCTCCCACACTTTGTATCTGTATCTTTCTTTCTACTTAATATATTAGCCTCTTTGGGCTTTCAATATATATATATATATTTGAAAAGGCAAACTTCATTGATATAAAAGATAGGATACAAAGTTTTAGTGAGTGGGTACAAAGAACCCACTCACAAGGATTACAACTTACTCAAAATGAGACATAAACCACACAAAATTCCTTTGAATCAGTAATCAGTTTATTGTCTACTATCAATGCTTTGTCGCGTATTGATGGAATTAGTAAAAACAGTACTTTCATCTATATGCGCTTTGCATGATGTATTTCTGAGGATGCAGTATGGGTGGTAGCAAGAATGGCAACCTGATAGGGACACCATTAATGCAGCCTTTTGTGTTAAAATTTGGATGCAGCTGTTATTTATTGTATTTTTACCGTAGCGTCTTTATACCTTTTAAGGATATATCATGATAAAATATTTGTAACAACTAACAATTGTTTTAGCTGCTGTTGTAAGAGAAGTACTCTGTGGTAGGAAACAAGGTATGAATAGAAATAAGCAATGACCAGTTAACTGCAGGGAGGGGAATGGGGAAGGATTAATTTCTATTGGAAATATTGCGACAGGAAACTTTATTTAATTATTTATTTATTTATTTTCAGGATTTGAGGACATCATGGAGATGTAAAGGTAATTGTTATAAAACTGCAACCAGGCTGATGGTAATTTATGTATTTGAGAGTTGGTTAGTTAGAAGATTGCTGATAGCTAGGTTGAGTTTGGTGTAAAAGAGAATTTTAATGGATTTGTCCCAAAATTTTGAGTGACAAATTAAGACATGACTATATTAAAGGAATACTTAGAATGCAATCCATTTAAATTTGAGTCAATTGAAAATAAATTAAGTAGCTTGGACGTAGAATGTCGGGTGAAAAATGCTCCCATTAGCAGAGTAGACAAAATTGAAGAAGGATGATTAAAAAGAAGGGCGTTTAGACCTTGTAACATGAAAAGATCATGGAATTCAATCAAAATAATTAAGAATAAGTTTAACATCTTAGGCAACAATAAACAAGAATTAATAAAAATTTTGAATTCATTGAGCCAGCTATAAATACTTTGGATTATGCTATTGATGTTGATTTTGATTTTGATTAGTATTTTGGTATACAATCAAGGAGTGATCATAATAGTAGCTCATATGGGAAGTTTTTAATTTAAAGTATTCTTGATCATTGAATCTGAGTGCAAGATGATTTTACAAGAGTGGTTGGCCCTTATCAACTCAAGTTTTTTAGTTGAAAATGAGTTTGGCCACTAATATTTCTAGCCCTAGGGCACTAGCCAATCTCATAGCCCTTCCCGGCCCCCTTTGGAATGGATTAAGGTTAATGTAGACGGCGCGCTTCTCCCGAACCATAGAGCTAGTGTTGGCATGATTATGAGGGATGAAACAGGGAAGCTGGTTACATCATTGGGATAGCGGATTTGTTGAACTCCAAGCTATTCTTTTGCTGGAGCAGGCCACCCAACCTTGGATGCTTTAAGTCAAGGGTATCATTATTGAAGGAGATAATATCAACATCATCAACATTATTATGAGGATTTCTTTAGCTCATAAGGCTTGGAAGGATAACTTGGAACAATGTCATACTTTTGCTTTTCTCTTTTCTTTTAGGCAGGTTCTTCTTCATATTGTTCCTCGGGAACTTAACAAAGCTGCCTATTTTTGTGCCCAAAAGACTCTTTTGTATAGTTTTTCCTTTGATACGGTTCTTAAATCCTCAGAGCTTTCTGACATTCTCTAGGATGATAAGATTTCTTTTGCTTAGGTCTAAGGGCCTGTTTTTTGTACTCTTTGTACTCCTTTTTATCTTTAATGCAAAATGCACGCCCTTCACGGTTCTCACTAGTGATTGCACTATCCCTCAAAGCACCTAAAAAGGTTTCCACACTTGCGAGCAAACATTCCTATCGGTTCACCCCTTCGTACTAGAAGATTCTCTCCACCGACTACTACCATTCGATGAAATTATCTGGATCCATCCCTCCATTGAATTTCGGTAGATCCACTTTTAGTTTGAAATCTCTATGTCCTCCATACGTCGCCTCTTTTCTCGGCCCCCTCTAATCATGAATTTCGAAGCATTGTGACATGTCTTCCTCATCCTGTGAAAGGGATTCAGATTCTTGTCCCTTTCTCCCCTTAGACTCTCTATACACAATCGAGGGTAATCTCCCTCTGGGTCCCATCCACAATCTCTACAAGGCTCTCTCATTGTATCTCTTTTAGAGTAGGTTTCGACAGGTATCTCCTTGGTGCCATGGTTAAGGTTTGAGAATTGGAAGAGGATATATGAGTATATGAAGGAATTTTTTTTGTAGTAGAGATGGTTTGGGTATGACTGATCCACATAAAAATTACCAGTTTTTAGTGTACATTTCATGTTCATTTTATGCACATTTTTAATGATATTACACTTTAAAGGAAGATATTTTGCATATTTTTGTCTTCGGATACAAGAAATGGACTTTTGGTGAAAATGAAGGAAAACGGTGCTATTTTGAGCCAAATTGAATAAAGAAGAAAATTCTCATCTGGTGCATTTCGATATGACTTTTCATGCTTAATATCCTTCATATTTATTCCATGTTTTTGAATGAAATTACACTTTAAAAAAAATGTTGTTTTCATGTTTATCTTGTAGGTGTACCAATCTGGAGCGCAACGGAGCTGAAACGGGGAGAAACCGTGGAGCTGCACGCAGGGTGGCGCTATAGCGCTCAGAATGGCTCCATAGCGCCAGACACTGGAGCTATAGCGCCGCAGATTGGTGTTATAGCCCCCGGGACATTTATTGGACTACTTTTGGGCAATTCTGGGTCATTCGGGATGTTCTGGAAGCTTTTGAACAACTTGGACGCCCCATGGAGTGATTCAATGAATCTAGACACTTGGAAAGGCTCTTGGATGAAGAGAAGTGTCTCTTAGAATGAAAGGATGTGTCTCTTGGATGAAGTGGTGTCTCTTGGAGAAAGGAGGGGTTTTTATTTCTTTTTAAATATGGGTTTGGCGCCTCTCATAAGGACTAATTATGAAGTAATTAAAGGAGTCCAGAGAAGAAAATATGATGAATTTTAGGAGTTTGGTGTGAGTTTATGGAGATGTAAATTTCTTTATTTTCTGGGTAGATTGGTATGGGATTTTGAGAGAGTAAGAAAGTATGAGTGGCGCATGGATCGGCAGAAGACTTTGTTGGAGAGATTTTTTTTCTTTCTTTCAGAGGAAAAAAAACTAAGTATTGTATTCTTCATTTCTTTATAATTGTTGTAAACACTTTTTACATAATTTTCGGGGAAGCAATGGTAAGAACTTTAGGAGAATTTTAATTAAACCTGTAAGACTTAGATTTGAAAATTATAGTATTATTATATAGTGTGTTTAATTATTGTGTGTTTGTTTTAAAGAAAAAATAAAAAAAATACTATAAATATTTTAGAGATCTGTCCTATTAGTTAAGTCTTTAGATTTGTATGTGTCATTTAGGTACTGCAGACTTTGAACCGTCTGACTCAGTTCGGGAGAGAACTGTTAGGAAGATTATGAATCAGAAAAGACTCCATGAATTTATGATAAAAATGGCGGATCGACAATATAATAGATATTCATATTTGGATTATAATGCTAATAATTATTGAGGAAAATTGATTTGGACAATGACTTGAAACTGGCTATAAGTTACATAATTCTTATTCTGATTGTTATAACCCAGGTTGGAAAAATCATTTGAATTTTACTGGAATAATAATTTTGGAGCAGACCAATTTTGGGAAGATAATAAATTTAAACGGACATGTAATTGGAATAATCATGACGATTATAACAATGAACTTTCTTTTCCTCGTGGATTTAACTCCAACCCACAGGATGAAGAGAAGGAATTAATGTTAGAAGAGGTTGTGATTCAAATGGCGAGTCAGTTGGAAAGTTAAGGGGTTGCAATAAGGAATATAGAAAACCAGCTGAGGCAGATTATTAATTCAATTAACAGTTACCCCCCAGAGATTTTACTTAGTGACCCTGAGATAAACCCTGAGGAGAAGAATGATGAACAAGATAAAGCTATTCAATTAAAAGGTGAAAAAGAATGGGAGGGTATGGTTCAAATAAATGTTGAGCTGAGAAAATAGGAAAAAGTGATTGAAAAACCATTGGAAGAAATTCCAAAGGAATTAGAAAAATTTATTTCATCAACTATGAAAAATATAGAAAGACCACCTTCTTCATTTACTCAAAGAATGTTGATACAAAAATTAGACTAACAATTCCCAAGATTTTTAGAAGAATTCTGGAAATTAACTATAACTATTTCATTTTGCCGAGGCATTAAAATAAATGCCCAGTTATGTGAAGTTTAAGGAGGTTCTTGACGAAAAAAAGAAGTTTAAGGATCATGCAATATCTAGCTTTATGAACAGGGTAATTGAGCCAATGATATATCCTATAGCAGTATCCCAAGGGGAAGAATTTGAATATAACTTGAAATAGAAGAGTAACCTAGTAGAATTTGATCTAGAATCTGAATCACATTAAGAGATCCGATCTAAAATTTAGGAGATCTTGAATTATCATATAGAGATCCATTTCTTATAAATGTCAAGGAAGATATTAATATGCAAATTGAGAAAATCATTAGAAGAATATTGGATCTAGAAAAAAACTTGAGGAACAATGATATGAATCAATATGAAACGGAAAAGCTGAAAGAAAAATTAAAATTTGAGGATTTTGTAGGAATCTATGGATTTAAAAAAGATTGAGCGATTGATCAATGATTATTTAAATGAAATTTTGATCCAGTGGGAGTCTTTTGTTAAGCTGAGGACATTAAACTCAGCGCTTCGTGGGAGGCAAGTCATGGTTATCTTTTGTCAGTGTGTTTGTGAGATGTAATTGTTCAATGTTTGATATGTTTGTTTGTGTGGATTGATTAGTTTGATTGATGTTGGTGGATGTGTGGATTGATCAGTTTGATTGATGTTGATGGATGTTTGGATTGTTAGTGGTTTGATTTAATCTTTGTGTGACATGAGAGAGATGATTCCTTAACTTCTAATGACTTAACTTGTATATGTTCTCTTGTAGTAGTTGAACTAACGAGTCCACTATAACTTGAGTCTCATCAATATTTGAGTTTTACAGGAGACATCTTGAATTTTGACATTGACAATTCCATCTCAATTTTGTTACTTCGTTTCTCTTACTTTGTTTTCATTCGTTTAGGTCATTAACCTATTTGATGAGTAACATGTGGATGATTTTACACTATCCTTATAATTGTTAGAGGTGTTTGATTAATGGGATAAGTGATACCTGAGGTTGGTGTTCGCGTCCCAATGTATCAAGGATAATCGTGTCCATGAAATTAAACTCTATAAAATCATTTATAAGTACTCAATATATCAGTGTAATGATTCCGTTATAAATTAAAAAAATTGACTTCATTTATCATGTGTGTTTGTATTTGTGTTACAACAATATAGAAATTTGGAGAACACTTAAATATATATATTCCAATACAGATACTTGTCATACTTGTTAGACCTTTCTTTAGTTCAATTTTATTCTGTCGTGTTTATTTTAGATTTACTTTCTATTGCATATTGTTCTATCCTATTGAATACTTATAGAAGTTTTTTACAGACATTTGTGGTAGATATAATTTCTGAACTATTTTTTTTCATGTTTATATTTTCTGTATTGAATGCTATACATGATAAAAAATCAAGTTTGGGGGTAGGAAGAAAAATAAATTTCAAGGTTAGTATACTTTCTTTTTAGTTTAATGTTATTGCAAGCATGTTTTAGACTAAATTTACTTACTCTTGCAGTTATTCTATCATGATTATGCATGTATATGAATTTGATATAATGTTGTATTAGCTGGTAAATTTAACTTTTACTTTTTCTTCATGCCACATTTTATGAAATTAATTGCAAAATATTTTAAAAATTCAAGTTTGGGGGGACGAAGAAAAATTTTTCAAACTTAACTTTATTTGTCCTCAGTAACCTATCTTTATTTTGATATCACTTTTAAAATGACTTGTAGTATGTGGTGTTATCTTTAGGTTACTATAACTTTGATTTTAGGATGGTTAGAAAAATAGCATAGTTAGGATCCTATGTGATGAAATTGTTTGAGAGTTAAGATATTTTGTAGGAAACATTAGGTAAATGATTTTGTTGTTTACGGTAGAAAGGAGAATATTTGAAAAGCTAAGATTCTTAGATTTATACTTAATGAGAATTGAGTCTTTATTGAAACATTTTTCAAACTAATACTCACAATTTTAAAAAGTGAGGTAAAGTTTTGAGTTTTGAATTTTAGAAAGAGGATAGTGAAATTCAAAGCTATTACAGGTCTATCCAGATACAGTAATCATCACATAAAAAAAAGTCGAGATTAAAAAAATTCCTGAAAGAAAAAAAAGGAAAAGTAAAAAGAAATGAAAGTTGAGAAGAAGTCTCATAAAAAATTGGTTTCACTTGAATCTTTTTAAATGAAAAGACTTAAAAACAACCTTGAGCTTATTCTTATTTCTAAAAAGCATTGGTTAAATTTGTAAAGATAAGGTGCTTAAATTCTATTTTTATACTTTTTCAAATTTTTAGTTTGACAAATTTAATAACTTTCGAAGTAAATAGAAAATCAGGATTCCAAAGTTGAATATGAGATATTCTTACACCCTAGTCCTAGGTTGATTTACTAGAATTTCTCCTAAGTTACATTATAACATTTTTTAGAATAAATTATAGGAAACTCTACTGAAACCCACTACCTCAAATCAACAAATTGGATATTTAAAGTTATATTATTCTTGAGGACAAGTAATGTTTAAGTTTGGGGGAATTGATCCACCTAAAAATTACTTATTTTTAGTGTACATTTCATGCTCATTTTATGCACAATTTTAATGATATTACACTTTAAAGAAAGATATTTTGCATATTTTTGTCTTCAAGTACAAGAAATAGACTTTTGGTGAAAATGAAGTAAAAACGGTAAAATTTGGAGCCAAATTGAGCAAAAAAGAAAATTATGATCTGGCGCATTTCGATATGACTTTCCATGCTTAATATCCTTCATATTTATTCCATGTTTTTTAATGAAATTATATTTTAAAGAAAGTTGTTTTCATGTTTATCTTGTAGTATACCAATCTGGTGCGTAACGGAGCTGAAACGGGGCGAAACGGAGCTGAAACGGAGCGAAACATGGTGAAACGGTGGAGCTGCGCAAGGTGGCGCTATCGCTCCCAGAATGGCGCCATAGCGCCAAACACAGGCGATATCGTGCCTCAAATTGGCGTTATAGCACCCGGGATGGTTATTGAACGACTTTTGGGCGACTATGGGCCATTCTGGGATGTTCTGGAAGCTTCTAGACAACTTGCACGCCCCATGGAGTGATTCAATGAATCTAGACACTTGGAAAGACCTGGAATGAAAGGATGTGTCTCTTGGATGAAGAGATGTGACTTTTGGAGAAAGGATGGGTTTTTATTTCTTTTTAAATAGGGGGTTTGGCGCCTTTCATGAGAAGTAATTAGAGGAATCTAAAGAAGAAATTAGGAAGTGTTTTAGGAGTTGCGTGAGTTTATGGAGATGTAGATTTCTTCATTTCTAAAGAAATTTGTGAGGGATTTTGAGAGAAATGAGTAAGGAAGTATGAGCAGTGCATGGATCGACAGGAGACTTTGTTGAAGTGATTTTTCTTCTTTCTTTCAGAGGGAAAAAACTAAGTATTGTGTTTTTCCTTTTCTTATAATTGTTGTAAACACTTTCTTGTAGATTTTCTTTGATTTAAACGAGGTTTTCTATTGTGTTTTATCCATGCTTCGTAAGTAATTTTCTTTACTCTTTTCCTTTAATATGAAGTAGTGGCATGTGTAGAAAAGTTTGTTTCATGATAGAATTATTTTTATTTTCATGTGATTAGTAATCTCTCATTTGTTTCATTGACATAACTTAAGTGATAATAGGTTATGTTAAAATTTGTTGCAAGTGAAACTAAGACTCGGGAGAGCGGCGATCTCGCAACTTGATTGCAATCACATTGATCGGTGGGTTAATAAAATAGTTATAAGGCAATCCAACTTTTAAGGAAATATAATGTTATGATCTGTTTCTATTAGATACTTCTAGATGACAGATAGTTGCATAAAACTAATAAATACTAAGTATGTTTATACATTCGAAAGAGGGTAGGTAGACATGTTTCTTGTTGGCACATAATTTATTACTTAGTTCTATCATTCTTTTTACTATTTTTGACATTATCTTCATTTTACTTTTCTTTTGCAATGAAATAGATGCATGTTCAGGAATTTAGATTTGCTTAAATATTCTCTTATTTTATTAATTTGATGGTATTTTCACCGGCTTTTAATTGACTTTGCAAACTGATCACTTATGAGGCTAAAATCCGTTGCGAAACATAATGACCCAGAAGGGCTATGATTTCACCCAATTAGCGGATACCACACTTCATTCTAGGCATAGTCATTGCGATCATCTAAGGGGGAGTGCAAATAAATAGGGAGATAAGTTTTGATAGGTGAAGAATTGGTTAGATCTAGAGTGACAGGTTTGTTTCTTATCGATTTGGCTTAATGTTTAGTATTCTGACGTTGGGATTTGGTCATCATGGTGACATAGGCTAGGGGCATCTAGAGATGAGGCTAGATAGCCCTGATGTGGAGTCGAGATGTTAAGGAACTGACCCTAAGTTAGCCAATGTTGTTTGCTAGCATCGGGAGGGGGTAAAAAATATGTATGCTCCTATTTTTCACTGACAACATTATATTATAAGTATTTCATTCCTTCACATTATTTAAGTCATTGCACGCGAAGGGTAATTTTTAATATCTCAAAATTCTTCAAACTAATTTATCCGGAAAAGTTATCTTTATATATAGAAAAGTTATCTTTAAAATTAATATTTGCATTTAAGAATAGTTGTTATCATTACATTTAATATTTGCATTTAGAAGTAGTTGCTAGATAAAATATCATCTTAATCGACCTTCCAAACTAAAGTAGTAAACTAGAATTATCCTAAGGTAATTCTTACCTCGCTTCTCTGTGAAATCGATACTTGGGGTCTTAAAAGAAAACTCTCTAATACTTGAAACGATACGTATACTCACGTAGAACCCCTAATGTGTGAAATATAAATCAAATTCTAAATTTTATAAAATATTATTTTGCACACTAGCCGCTTAAATATAAATTGGGTCAAGTTTTTTATCATCTTTAAGAGCTTAAAAATCTACGTAATTGTGGGTCGGGTCAATGACAGATGCTAGATAACCCTAAGATAGAACTAGGGCTAACTTGACTTTGATACCAATTGATATTGAACTTAACCGAAAAACCACTATGGAACGATAAGTTAAAATTAAAGGGTTTACAAAAAAGACACTTAAAAATAGGAAAGCAATGACATAAGCACAAAAGCTCCGTAGGGCAATGATCGACGATGGTGGGTTGCGTGTCGAGATAGTGGAAATGGAGAGCTGTAAGTGGGAGGGAGGTTTAGCAATGATAAGAAAAAGGTGGTTTGGCGGCTGGGCAACAAACAAATGGTTGTTGGAGCATGCGACAGCAAGTCGGGGGAGTGGTGTGGCAGCTGGACAACAAGCAGAGGGCTGCGGCAAGCTGTGGCAGCCGACAATGGGGTTGTAGGAGGATACGACAACAAACAAAGGGTGTTGGAGCATGTGCCAACAAGCCGGGGAAGTGGTGTGGTGGCTGGACAACTAGCTAGGGACCGTGGTGCGACAGCCGACGGCGGGGTTGTGGGAGGGTACGACAACAAATAGAGGGTGTGGGGGAGGGCTGCAAAAGCCTGAGGAGCGAGGGAGAGGGAGGAAAATAAAAAGATTATTACCACATTAGAGCATTATACAACTGTAGCACCACTTGTTCTCAGATACAACCCCCTAGAAAAGGAGAAAGACGTCGACGACAGACAATCTGAAGCAAAACTGACCTAATGGTGGGGCCCCTTCAGTTGGGCGGCAGTTTCTCATTAAGGAGTGATTGTGCAGTTTATCATTCAGACCTAGGACTGCCGCGTCTCGCATCTTGTGTGGGAGACGCACCCACGTAAGTTTAATTTTAAATCTCTAGTGGCTCTTTTCATTTGTTTTGGAATGATTAAATGTTGGTTATAGAAAATAAAAAAAGGAAAATATAAAATAGAGTTTTAATTATCACAGTCATATTGTCTGCTCCCGCCTTGGTTAATTTCAAGTCCCGAGCTATGTCGTGACAGTAATTGAGTTTGCTATTATTACGATACTTAAGGATGTTTCTTTTTTAGGGGGGAGTCAGGTTTGAAGTAGAAACCCCTCACATTAAAAGAGACTGTTAAGGCAAATGAGGCTTTGATTTTTTACTACATCACATAGTTTAAAAATAGTGGCTCTTTCATTTGTTTTGGAATGATTAAATGTTAGTTATAGAAAATAAAAAAGGAAAATATAAAATAGAGTTTTAATCATCACAGTCATATTGTCTGCTCCCGCCTTGGTTAAATTCAAGCCCCGAGTTGGGTCGTGACAGTACTTGAGTTTACTGTTATTACGATACTTAGAATGTTTCTTTTTTAGGGCTAATCAGGGTTGAAGTAGAAAGCCCTCACATTAAAAGAGACTGTTAAGGCAAGTGAGGCTTTGAGTTTTTTACTACATCACATAGTTTAAAAATATGTCGGTGTAAAAATGCCACGAGCATAACCCTCATCCATTAGCTTAAGCTTTTGTGTTGAAAAGTGATTTTTCTATTGATGTATATAGCCAAATTTTAACCTTTTTTGTTCACTCCCTGATACTAGCTTCTTTTAAGGCTTTTTTCTTCCTCCTAGTTGGCTTGCTTGTTCGTGTAAAAGTTGTTGAAATGCTTAAATTAGCTACCTCATTCCGTCTGTGTTTGTGTTTGTTTGGTTGCATTTTTTCAGGATGCATGCATTTTAAGAATCATTTGGTTTGTTCTAAAAGAAATTTAAAAAAAAATCTTTCTCTATGGTTGATTGTGAAGAAAATGCATGAAACTAGAATATGGGGGAGGAGGAGTTGCGGTTGGAGTTGGACTTGGACTTGGAGGGAAAGGTGGAGCCAAAACAGACATGGAGCTAAAGAGGAAGGGGGAGGGAAAGGCAGAAATGTGATTATGTTGGAGAAAGATGGGAGGAGGCATAGGCTAATCAATATGGGAAGGGGGAGCTGCTAAGGGAGCAGCGAAGGAGCCAAAGTGGATAGTGGAGCGGAGGGTTTTCATTGACAAATGTAGGGGAAAAGGAAGGAGCTTAATTTGCCACATTTTAAATAAACAGATAATACAGGTCTCCTAATTTTTTTTTACATTCATTTACTTCATATCAACAACAAAAGAAGTGAAACTGAAAACCTTTTACTTTACGCCGATGGAACATCCTTCCACGCAGCCTTTATATTTCTCCGAAATACATCTACTAATCTTAAATATTAAATACATGTTTGGGTACCACTAGCTAAATTGGTTCTGCATAGATCAAAACAAATTCTTATTTGCGGAAGTCAAATGTATTTTTTACTTCTTAAATTGTGATTGTTGCAGATACAAGGATTCTAGTAAGACGTCATTCAAATCCTCAACTCGTCTGGAATGTATGATGCAAGATTATCCAAAAACACTTCCCCCAAGTGCTAGAGTGGGCTTCACAGTAAGTTGCTCCAAATTGTAAATCTATTATGCATGCTTATAGAAACCTTTTTAATCACCACAAATACCATATGTTTATTTTATTGGCATAATTATAATATTTTTTTGGCTTATTTTGAAAAAAAAATGTTTCTCCTAATTTGTTTTATTTTTTTAGTCTACTTACTCAATACTGACTCATTAATTTTCTTATTCAAGGTTCATGCACATTCTTTGGTTTCATAGTGAGTTTCTTATAACTTGATATTTTCTTTGGCGTCATATTTTCTTTGGGGATGCTACTTTTTAGAACAACATCTTGATCATTAGCTAGTTCAACATTTTGTACTAACATGAAATTTTCGGTCATGCTGCATATTACCATCTATGTGTAAAATGTGTTTATTAATTTTCATTTAGCAAAAGAAATAAATGTTGAGAACACAATAATCTTATGGGTTAGAGTGATTTAAAAGTCTCACAAAAATTTGCATAATTAATTTTCTAAGAATAAATTTGTAAATATGAATTTTTGTGGGAATCAGTTACAAAATTGCAATTTGAAACTTCCAAATAAGTTAGGATGGCTAAGGAGTGGAGAGAAAATGATCAAGTTAAGAGAATAAGGAAATTGTTGGCATCTATATGTGATCCACAAGTTGCTCGATTGAATGTGATGACAATGGCGAAACATAGATGTAATTTCATGAAAAATTAAATCAGAGTAAACCAAGCGGATCATAATGGTCCCATCTTCTTTATTGCTCAGGTTGCGATTTAAGAAATGCATGAGTGAGGGTTAAAAATATCACAAAGAAAAAAATTTAAGAAGCAATAAAAGAAAAATAATACAAACACACAGACCCCCATATTGTACGGAATGTAAGATGTTTGGTCATATCTTTGATAAATGCTACAAGTTTCATCCTAATTTGAAATCTAAGATTCAAGTGAATAAGGATGGGTCTAACTCCACTGCTTTAGACATTTTAGTTCCACCTAGGGAGGATAATACCAGACAGGTGGTGTTTGTTGCCCCTGAGAACCCCCCTCATGACATTGTTGTTGTTGTTACTGCGAGTGATGTGATGCTGACACCTTCAAATCCCATAGAAAACAATACTAATGAACTATTACCTATAAATGAAAGTATTCAGACTGATAATCAGAAGAGCCTCGCAGCTTCACTTCTTCAAGAAGTATCCGGTATAGAGGCAACTCATACTTCACATATGCTAGAACCTATTGTGGGTATTATGGTTGGTATTCCTTCTGCTTCAGCTCTACCACCGCATCAGACCTATTCTTCGGAAGAGGAATGACAGGTCTATTCCAGGAGAAAGAAAAAGAATGGAGGCAGACTCCAGCTCGAAAACATATTAGATGATACATTGGTTACTTCTAGCAATGACAATCATCTTACCAGCTTACTAGCTTGCTCCTTTCCTAGAACTAGAGGCAGAGGCAAGACCAAATTGGGTCTCTCTCTAGCCACCTAATACTATGTATTTCAACATTGTTAGGTTTTTCATTTAAGTATCTAATGTATTTTTCTATTTTTTCTAGTTTTGGAATCATTTGTGGTTTTTTAGTGAGCAGGGTGTCATGTTTGGGCCCTCCCACACTTTGCATCTGTATCTTTCTCTCTACTTAATATATTAGCCTTTTTGGGCTTTCAAAAAAAAAAACA
>NEWO01000049.1:277715-302378 GCA_003013225.1 Phalaenopsis aphrodite
AGAGAAAATACAACAAAATACATAAGAGATCTAAATAAAAAACTAAAAAGTGCCAAAATTAGAGTATCAGGCAGCTGGAGAGCGACCCGATTTTTCCTTGCCTCTGCCTCTAACTCTAGGGAAGGAGTCAGCTAATAAATTGGTCAGATGAGTGTCATTGCTAGTAGTAACCAATGTATCATCCAATAGATTCTCTAGCTCGAGTCGCCTTCCGTTCTTTTTCTTCCTCGTATGGACATGTCATTTCTCATCCGAAGATTGGCACGCCTAATCAGCAGAATGGTCTAAAGTGTGCAAAATATGTGTAGGTTGTTGAACATTAAAAGTAACTACTTGTTGTACCAGCTGATCTTCTATCGGGTCGAAGGAGCACTCTTGTGTGCCTGGACATGTAAGTGAGTATTTTTCTTCAATAGCAGTAAGTGATATCATCACATTTGGATTTGTACTTGTAGTAAGGTGTTCTTCATCTAGAACTATGATATTAGAAAGAGAATCAGATTGGACCTTCTCAACAATTATGGTTGGTGACTGATCTTTAGCGATATTTGGCCTTAGATGAGGATGCAAGCGATAACAAATAGTAGAACTGTTGTTAAACATACTACAATGAGAGCAATAAGGAGGATGTGGTTCTATCTCAACCTTTTGCCAATACCCGTTTCGAGTAGTGTCAATCCATATCTCATCCGGAGCTGGTTGAGTGATATCTCTCTCAACTAACACAGAAGCCATAGAGGGTCTAGTGACAACAAGCGTAGGACTATCCACCTTGAGAGGCTTACCGTAAGCAATTGCTAAAGAGTAGAGGATTTCCATGTTGAACAGATGTAATTATAACCCTGAAAACTTTATCCAAACTGGAATGATAAGGAACTCCACTTTTATATCAAAACCGACAGTTCACTTCAGAATTTTCATAAAACGATTGTCGAGCTTGATAATGTTTCGAGAGAAAATGCGAGTGTAATCGGCATCGTGAGATGACTGAATAAGTATATGTCGACCATCTAGCAGACCAATATTCCAACTGCCCAATAGTTTCATAGCATCAAATTATTTCCTAATGATCTCCAGTTTTAGAAGACTATAAAGGAATTTCCCCACTAGAGCAAAACGCCAAGAGGACGCTAGAGTACCAGTTTCAACCTCAGTGAGAATAAGTACAGGCTTCCCATTATTTTTTCAAAGCTTTTTAATAAAAGTGTGATCACTGCCACCTTCGATAGCCTCGTGGTACGATTGTGGAACATTGCAAAACTTACCGATCGCAAAAGCAAACACTAAACCAGGAGGGGCACGAGCAAGAATAGGCAAGTCGTCGGCAAGGGCATTTGCATAGAACGAAACGTCGAGGCCATCTCCCTCACAAGTAATGGAGGAAGTTGTTGGCGCTGAAGAGGAAGTTTTTGAAGCTATCAGTTCGTTTGAAGCAAAGCTGCGCAGAAGAGAAAACTGTTGCCTGCTATCGCAACTTGACCGCAAGACCCGCGCGAGCGGCAGGAAGACGACGGGAAGCAAAAGGAGCAAGGCGGCACGTAGAAGCAGGCGACGGAAGTAGAGGACGTCCGTCGTCGTCTACGAGTGCGAAATCAACGTCGTCGAAGCTCGCAAAAGAGAAGACGAAGCTCGACGAACCGCGATCGGGAGCAGCTCGACGAACCGCGATCGGGAGCAGCTCGACGAAGCTTTTCAAAAACAGAGAATCGAAAAATGTCGTAGCAGAGGCTAAAGTTCGCCATGAGGCGAAACTCTAGCAGAGCGATAACATATATATATATATATATATATATATATATATATATATATATATATATATATATATATATATATATATATATATATATATATATATATATATATATATATATATATATATATATATATATATATATATATATATATATATATATAATAGAGGAAAGATCCTGCCATCAGTTCTCCTCTGATTAGGTTTCCTATAATCAAATTTCCTAATATGCAAGCTTTTCATTAAATATATATATATCATCGTAATTTTATAAATCTATGTTTTTTTCTCTCATATAAATCATTAGGAAAACTTGAGAAGGAAAATTCTTTTAGTCTTTATCTTCAAATTACAACACCTCTCATTATATAGAGGATAAACTCTAGGACAAACATAATTCATACAATTAAAACTTACCAAACATACAAAAAACACATAAGGAACCGCAAACATAATAGGGGCTTTCACATACATGTCTCCCGATTCCTATGCATTCACTTATCAAGCACCTAATTTCGATTTTTACGTACAAATCACCTCATCCCTAAGTTTCGGCTATAGGTGGGGTGGCCTGTATGTAAAAATTGAAGTTTAGGTGTTTGATATGTGAATACACAGGAATCGAGTGGCACGTATATAAATATCCCAACATAATAATAGAGAAATAAATGAGGATAAATCTAAGTAAGAAACACAAAATTCCACACTTGCCCTCAAGTTGGGCTATAGATGTTGTAGAGACTCAGCTTGGTGTTCAAATCCATGAGGCTGCCTCGAGGAAGAGATTTTATGAAGACATCAACACCTTGAAGATGATTCAAAATGTAGATTAAGTGAATAACGACTCCATTGACCTTCTTAGAGATAAAATGTCTATCAATCTCAATGTGTTTGGTCCTCTCATGATGTACAAGATTCTTTGCAATACTGATGGGAGTTTGGCTGTCAAAAAACATCTTTATGGGATTAACCTTGGAGTATCCTAGCTCATTTAGTACCCTTTAAATCCATATTTCCTTACAAATTTCCAAAGAAAGTGCCTGACAATCCGATTTTGCATTACTTCTGAAGACCACTACTTGCTTCTTGCTCCTCCATATGACAAGATTTTCCGAGTCATGGGAACAATACCCAAAGGTAGATCTTTTGTCTGAGAGTTTTTCTATCCAACTTGCATTAGTGAACACCTCTGCATCCTTATTGTCAGATTTCTTGAACAATTTTTTTTTTGTCAAAGGTCTTTTTAAAAAATTTTAATATTTTATATATCATCTCCAAATGTTCTTTATTTGGATTGTTCACATGTTGACTCTATGCTCTCAGAGTAAGTGATATTAGATCTATTGTGTGGCAGGTAAATAATTTTACCCACCAATGCTCAGTATTTATCTTATTCCATTGATTTCTTTTCTTCCTGACTGTAATTTTTTATTGAAATCCAAAGAAGCCTTAGCAGGCTTGCACCTTAGCATTCTTATTTCTTTTAATCAGTCTAAGATCTTTTGGGATTTCACAATTTCCATGCCCATGAAGTATCTCATCGCTCATAGATCCTTAATTTCAAATTTAGTAGCAAGAAAATTCTTAATCTTTTCAATCTTTGTCATCATGACATATCAAGGTCATATCATCAACATAGACAATGAGTGTCGCTTTCTTACCTCCATGTGTATGCTTTATCAACAACATATGATCTGCTTGTCATTGAATGTACCCATTAGATTTCATAGTCTTGACAAACTATCAAATGAAGCCCTTGTTGATTATTTTAAGGCCATAAAGTGACTTTTAGTATACAAATCTGATGTTTATTTGAGAGAGATTTTTCATATGTTTCATGTTTCCATTCCAAAATGCATTATTGATATCAAGTTGATGCAATTCACATTCGTTATTCACTGCTAAAGAGAGGAACACTTGCAGTGTTTAATTTGACCACTGAATCAAATGTCTCTTTATAGTTTATGCCATAATATCGAGTGAAATTATTGGCCACCAACACAGCGTTGAACCTTTCAATATTCTCATCTGTTCTATATCTACTTTTGAACACCCATTTGCATCCAACTAGTATTTTATTTTGAGGAAGCTTTGTAAGGGTCCACATGCCATTTAGTTCAAGTGATTGGATCTCTTCTTCAACCACTTTTTTTCATTCTAGACTTGGAGTGCATCATGAATTGACTTGGTTATTTGCACACTGTTAAGGTTAGATACAAAGACATTATAAGTTGATAACTTCTCATAGGCAACGTACTTATGGATATGATAATTTGTGCAATTTTTTGTGTCTTCTCCACAGGATTCCCCTTCCCTTGGAATCACAAAGATGCATGAATTCAAGTTTGGTTGTGAACAATCATGTGGTTGCATATTGTCTTTATTTTGCTCAGTAGATTTATTTCTCCTAATATACACATGGGGTTTCTTGTTTTTAATCTCTAATTAGATGTGTTTAATAGGATGAACTTGAGAAGAAAAATGGTTAGATGGAAGGAGAATAAGTTGTGATGACTCTAGATCAGTGTTGGTTGTCCAAAGTGGAGTCCCAAGTCTGATATTCACCTGAATTCTTCCCCTGAATATCAGATTTGGGAAAATAGAGTTGGTTTTCAAAGAAGATAACATCCATGAAGTTATAGTATTTTTTTTCATTATAGGAGAATAATACTTGCACCCCTTTTTGTTAGAAGCATATCCTAGGAAGATACATTCAATTAATTTTAGGTCAAGTTTTGTGTGATTTTGTTGGAGAATATGAACAAAAGAAATACAACCAAATATTTTTAAAGGAAGATTGGATTAGAAGGCTCTGATTTGAGGGTACTTTTTCATCACAATATCGAGAAGGGATTTGAATCCAAGAAGTCTACTTGGCATTCTATTAATTAGAAATGTTATTGGGAGCACAACATCTCCCCATAAACATTTTAGGACATTGTAAGAGAGCACTACAGAACAAGATACCTCAAGGAATTGTCTATTCTTTCTCTCAGATATTTCATTTTGTTAAGGAGTCTTAATATAGAGACTTACTTAGATTATACCATTCTTTGCAAGGTAGAATCCAAGTATAAAGTTGAAGTATTCATTTGCATTATTAGTTTTGAGAATTTTAATTTTACATTGAAATTGAGTAAAAATCATGTTATGAGAAGATTAAAAAATTTATTTTGTTTCAGATTTTTCCTTCACGAAAAATAATCAACTAATACTAATGTGGTCATCAATAAAGGGGACAAATCATTTGACTTTATTGATGGTTCTCAATTTTGATGGTCCTTAAATGTCACTGTAGATGATACAGAAAGATTGTGAAGGTTTGTACTGAGAAAAATGATATAAATGACGAGTATGTTTTAGCTAATTGACAGGTTTCACATTGATAAGACTCTGGCTTTTTATTAATAAAAATATGATAATATAACTTTGCAACATAATTAAAATTGGGATGACCCAAACAATAGTATCATAACAAAACTTGACTCTTAACATACTCAAGCACACCAGACTCAAGAAAACTGAAGAACAAGGGAAGAAGATGGTGAAGAAGACACCCGTATGTTAAGAGAATAATCTTTCTCAAGCAGGTATAGATCTTGATGCAAATGAACACTATCAATCACCTTCTTCAAATCCACCACCTGAAATTCATGAGAGTTGGGGTGAAATTTAGTAACACAATTCAAGTCATGAGTAATCTTGTTGATTGAAAGTAAGTTGTAATCTAATTGTGGATAATATAGCACATAAGAGAGTTGAATCACTTTGAAGATTTTTACTTCTAGTTTTCCAATAATCTTGGAGTGAGACCCATCGGCTAGTCTAACAAATTGGAGCAGGCAAACTTTTGATAGTTGTTGAGAGCATGAATATCTTCAATCATTTGATCAGAAGAACCTGAATTTATTATCCATGGTCGAAATCTCTCATTAATAGCGAGATAGGATGATATTATACTTTGATGTATCATTAAGCTGACAGACTCCTCAGTTATGCTCGAAAGAAGTTGTTTCAACAGCTCGAGTTGTTGCGTAGTGAAGGGACAAGGTTCAGTTGATTCTTCAATAGAGGTAGCAGCATAGACCTTGCAGTCTTGGTCTATCCCTCCCTTGCCCCAGTTTCCAATATGCAGGTTTTCCATGTAGTTTTCAACACTAGTCCTTTGTGTAACTATTTTTCTTGCAATTTTCACTTAGGGATGATACTTATTTGTCTCACTCATTTGAAGTGTTGTGTGAGTACTCCACACTACCTGCTATCATGAGCTCTTTCTGCTTTCTTCTCTTTGAACTTAAGTAAAGGCTTCGCTAGTGGTAGGAAGTGGCTTCATTCTTATAATTCTTCCTCTGACCTCATATAAGTTCTTATTTAGGCTCAACAAGAACTTTATCATCTTCTTCTTCTCTGTTTTCGTTTTATATCTAATTGTAACCAATATATGGATAGTGTGTTAAAGTATCGAGTGAAACTTAATTCTTTTTGTTGAAACTCATGCAATTTTGTCTCAATTCAAATAATTTTTGATGTGTTTTCTATACTCGAATAAGTTTTACAAGCTGCTTCTCAAATTTTTTGTTTCGTGTTGTTCTGTAAGGTAAAAAATTTCACTTACTTATGCGGTCATGAAATTGATCAATCATGACATGATCATATGATCTTGGATCTTCCATGAGCAATGGTTAGGATCAGCAAACTCAGAAATTGTGTCATCTCCTACAAAGTGTTTCTCTCTTCCTTTTATACAAATGTACATAAACACAAATTGGGATCATTAAAGGAATCGTTGAGTTTATGGCTTGTGAAAAAGGTAGAGGGTTCTAGGACTAGTTGGATAGAATTTTTGGTCTCTGATTCCGAACAAACCTCCAATGTAGAGGTAGACATCTTCATGTATTATTTTGTTATATGCTCTATACATGCTTAGGGTTGGCAAGAATTCCTATTGATGGTGCGAGATGAGGAACGCTTGTTGTGCTTGCTTTGGAAGGACGAAGCTGAAGGGCGGCAGGCTGCGACTGATACCTCGTGTGAATGTAAGAACAGAGCGGTTGTTGATGATGCAAGGCTGTTTGATCACCCGCAGGGAGATATGGCTGAGGCCCAATTTCCACTAGAAAAAGAAAAATCATGTCCGCTCAGGTCACAATTCTCAGTGTGCAGCTGGCCGCGGCTTCTGTTCGTAGAAAAATCCCGGGCGCATGCTGCTAGGAAGCGCAAGGGAAGGATTGCCTGCTGGGAGGGAGAGGAGCCAATCCCACAGAGGGCTTGCAAGGGCTGCCGGCTTCAGGGAGAGCCTCCGATGAGGGGAATAAGAGCTAGGGAAAATTCTCTTATCTATATAAAATTCATTTTTTTTTATCTTCAAAGAGAACATAATAAAGTCAATCTTATCCATTTTTTTGTAAATAAGGGAATGCATGGTTTCTTAAAGATATTTAAAAAGAATATTCTTTTCAAGTTAATAGAAAATTTCTTTCCAATTAATATCAACTATCTAGAATGATTTATTAGCACGTGTTAAAAGAATAAGGTGATATATCAATAGTACTTCAAAATTTGGTGGAATACCAGCAAATAGTAAATACTAATTTATGATGATAAACTAATAACATATCCAGTCTAATTTGTACCAATTAGCAGCAATATCTTATAGCTGTTCCTCTTCCCTTTTTCTTCATTCAATGCATACGAGTTTTTATTCATCAATCTACGTTTCTTGTCTTACATTTTATTCTTTAAAGGTACCTGCTGGAAATCCTTATCATAGTGCAACATCCGGAGAAATGGCAATCTACAGGGCAAATAGTCTCATCCTAAGAAAGGTGCGAGTCTCTCTCTCCCTACCTCCCTCAGCTTTTCTTTTTCTCCTTTTGGGTATGTGAACAGTACGTTGAAGGCTGCTAGTACTGACTACTGATATGGGTGGGATGGTTATATGTTTAATGAGTTTTACTCATATGGCTTCTATTTTTATGGTAAGCATGTAAATTGAGGTGGATGGGATTATACTCTTTTTACTCGGATTTTATTTAAATGCGATTATTATATCTATCAACCAGTCTTTTATCAGTGTCCTATGGTTAGTGTAAGATAACTGATTGTTGGGTAATAGAATAAAGAGGTAGAATATGGAGATTATTTATTGTTTATCAAGCAGTCCCTGAGGTGTCCGTGGTTTTAATTTGGCAGCTTTAATTTGAAATAATTCTTTCTAAGTTTCATTTTGAATTGCTCCGCCAATTATTTTTATTACTTTTTGTAGTTTATACCGATGATTTTTTCAGTATGACTTTGCAACTGCATGGAATGAATTTTTATGTTTAGCCATGGAAAGTAACGTTTATGTGTTATGGAGATCTCAGCAGAGCATAATTCTTGTTCCTAAAATACCACATTGTAATTCGGTTCCATAAATTGTATGGAGGGGGTATATTTATTTAGCAGAGGCGGATAGGATAGGGATGCGTATGAGCCAGTTGTTATCTCTATAGCATGTCCATGATTTTCACTTAGAAAAGCACGCAAACAATATTATGAATAATACTATAGATTGATAAATTTGAGTGGATTTTGCTAGTAAAAGTTGCTTAATAGGCAACGTAGGTCTAAACAAGATAAAATTGAAATTTGAAAAATTATGGCTAATCTTGTAGTGATTTGTTTATAAAATATTTTCAATAGACTTTTGAAGGGTAAGGGAATGGCAAATGATTAGAGAAGAAGCATTTTTTGTACCAAAATGTACGAATGATTGTATCATTTATAGAGAATAGAGGAATAAAATGTATTACTCATACAATTAAACTATGAGAGAGAGTAATGAACCATAACGTTAGAAAAAATGCATCAATTTTCAAGAACCAGTTTGATTTCATGCCAAAAAAACTGCTATAAAATTATTTTTTTATGCTAAGCAATTAATGAAGTAAAGATGGAGAATAAATGAAGAATTTTCATATATGTTTTATTGAACTTTGATAAAATATGATCAAGTATCTTGGAAATTTATTTGATGTGCTTTAAAGCAGTATAGTTTGTGCCAAACATATAGTGACATTGTTAAGGTTATGTATAAATGGAGTACTCTTTAATAGTACAAACAGTTGTTGAGTGACTAAGGAGGGCAAGTATTTTTTTTTACAAGAAGTTTTCATCAAAGTCTATAACCTTTTTATTTGTTATGGGATACTTAACAATGGATGAAGGCTGTCACATGGAGATTGGTGATTCTGATCTTTTTTTTCTTTTTTATTTTTGTTAAGTCATTTTCTTTTTTGTGCATAGAGAATGTAACAAAGCAGCCTATTTTTGTGCTAGGCTTACTTTGGATAGGTCTTTCTTTTGGGAGGCTCACATTTTTCAAGCGTGATTGAGGATGATGCCAACAAAGCTGCTCTTTTGTGTAGCTTCTATAGCTCTCTTTTGTATTTTTTTTATTTTATTTTAATGCAAAATGCACACTTTTAACGAAGGTTTCGTGGGAGTCTGCTTTTTGTATTTGCTATAGTCTTAATTGATAAAAATTACACTAAAATAAATAAAAAAATTAGAAGATTGGAGAAAATGTTTAAAAGTTATAGACAATTAGGTGATACCTAGTTGTGATAGTCTTAAGTATGTTGGATCCATTACTAGAAGAAAGGATTTGTAGATGAGGATATAACTTCTGCATTTAAGATTGGATTGCTACAATATTAAAAGCTTTTAGATTCTAAAGCTGACCTTAATAAATCAATTTTTTCCTTAACTCTCTCTCTAATCCTATCCACAAGAAGGATATCATCAACGAAAGACATGCACCAAAGCTCATCCTCTTGTAAATGTGCAATAAGAACATCCATGATTAAAGCAAAATTTTTTGGCTTTAAAGCTTGTTCCTTATTTTATTCTACTTGGATTGGGAAATTCTTTGGCCATTCTTTTTTTTTTTGGATGGTTGTTACCACTTTTGTTTTCCTTTTTTTTATTGCTTTGATTTTAGGCATTTTCACCCCTTTTTTTTTTGGACTTTTTTATTTTTTTTTTTTTGTACCCTTTTTTTATTTTTTTTTTAATTCATTAAAATTCTTTTTTTGTTCTTTTTTCTTTTTTTTTTCTTTTTCCTTCAATTTTTTTTTTAATTTTTTACTTTCCTTATTGGCTTTGCCGGCCTTGATTCCAACTTATTTTGGGAAATATTTGTATCGTCGCAACCTATGTTCAGCTATTCTCTCCTATAACTTTAGTATATGACACATTAACTTAATTCATCTATAATTTGCACACTTTATGCATCCAAGTTGAGCCTAAACAAACTTGTTTTTAAAAACAAAAGAATACACAAAAACAGATTAAAAAAAATGGTTCCAAATGAGCCATAATATTTGTTGATATTTATGGTCTGAAAATTAATTTCAGCAGGATGCCTTCTGTGTTCATGTTTTGGTAAATCAAGGTTGGGGGTCTCTTTGGAATAATTTATTATTTTTGTTTTTTTCCTTCTTTTCAAAAATATATTTATTTGGTGTATTTTTATATTTTCTATTTTCTTAAAAACATTTCTTTTCAAAAATACACTGAAAAAATTTTAGATACTTTGAGTTCTTTTCAAAATAATTATAACTAATTTGAACATGTCAAATATATTTTATTTCGAAAGAAAACATAAACAAAACAAAATAAAAATAAAAACCAAGTTGATTCTAAATATGCTCTAAGTTTCTCCGTACTTCTTCATTGATTGGTTATGGAATTCTAAACTCATTAAAGCTTTGACATATTTTTCTCCTTTTAAGCAAAACAAGATAAACCTTCTCATTCATGCTTGTCTTTTAGGCTGGAGTCCAAATACCTGATCCTACAACTGCAGTATTCAACGGACAAGATGTGGAAGTTTGGCCAAGGATCACCTGGAAACCAAAGTGGGCTCTCATATTTTCAGATGTGAAAAGAAAAGTAAATAAAGGATGTTCTATTTCCCAGAAATCTACCATGGTCATTAATGGACCAAATATTTACCTTGAAGACCTGTCGTTGGATGGAGCAATTCTGATCAATGCTGTTAGTGAAGCTGAGGTGTGTAACTTGTTCTCTTTAAAATGCTCATCGTTCGCGAGCAACTCATTTTCCACTTATTAAGTAGTTTGTGTTCGATTTATTCGTTAAGAAAATGAGCTAAACACAAATAGTGATTTTGAGCTCAATTTATAAACAAGCCGAACACAAACAAATATTTATTTAATCACGTATGTTTTGTTTTGACTCGATTTAATTTATTAATAAAATATATAATACCATTAGAATATCTGTATCTTGATTTTTTGTTATATTTAAAAAATGTTAATTTTTTTTATTTTATAAATCATTCTAGCTACTTTTGAGTTGAATGCAAGCCGAAACGAACAAACAAATTTGAATTAAGCCAAACACAAACATGCTATTCACAAGCCATTTCGAACACAAGCTTATTTCGAACCAAATAAAATTTTGAACGAGCTGAACATGAGCAAACACTAAGCTCATTCAAGCTCGGCTCGTTTACACCCCTACCACAGAAGCCTCTTGGGACTTTCCAATTGGTTTTAAATTATTTCCTTCAAAACTCCTTTTCTTCTCTCTCAGAAGTCTAGCAACTCTTAAATGTGTAGGTTAAAGTCAGCGGTTCAGTCCAAAACAAAGGATGGACTCTCAAGCCAATTGATTATAAAGACAAGTCCTTACCGGAGGAAAACCGGATCAGAGGATTTGTAATCGAGAAACTTGAGCAGTTAGAGATGAACTACAGCGAACCAGGAAAGTTCTTCCTCCAGTAATTCATTATATTGATGACAGAATGTTGGAGAACTTAATTGTTTTATTTATTCTTTGATTTATTGTTTCGAGGCTCAGTCAATCTGTTCATAATGCCTAAGAAATAAGTGAACCTCACTTTGCAAAATTTCTTATATTGATTTGCATCATTAACCAAATAATTTCAAGCATTATTTGTGACCCAACTCTACATACATTCTACTTCTAATAATCTATTTACACTGGTTGCAATTACTGAAGTTTTGTTATGGTCAGTGTCTTTATTATTATTTATGAAAGTTTCAGTTAGATATTTAAATATATAAGAATAGTGTGGTATGTAACTAAATGCCCATATAAATTCTGTTCATGTATAAATAGATGGGTGGTTGTAGAAAGCTTAAGTTTTAAAGCATATGCCTACAAATCTAATTTATATGATTTTCATTGTGGCATGAAATTTCAAGGTAATATATGATGCTGCCATCAAAATTGTCCTCTAGCCAACTAATCAAAAGAAGGAGAAGCTAATTATAGATAAATTTTGCTTCAATTTATTTAGAAGAGTGTATGGAAGAATAATCATGCAAGACACACTTATTGCACAATCTAAGATTTTATTATCTATTAAACCACTTGATGTATATTTAATTGACAACAATAACCACAAATTTTTTAGGAAAAAAATAAAATCATGATGTGTTTGTTGTCTTTCCACAATTTGTTGTATGTATGTTGCAAAGACATTTCTCAATACCATTACTTCAATGAAATTATCCCCATTTAGAAACATTTTATGCATTTGGCCATTTAACAATACTTTTCTTGTCTTTATCCAAAGTTAGTAAGAAGAGATGGTTTATTCAAAGCAAATCATTGTTACAATTTTATGTAAATGAAATTTTATTCTTAAATGCTACCATATAAGCTAGTATTTTGTATCAACAATAACATGTATTGGACAATTGATAATCAAATTTCTCTAAAGAAATCTAATTATCCATAGTTTGAATTATGGCTTTATTCCAAGTGTGATACCAAATAGGTATTGACTAATTTGAATGCAAGTGTAAACATGTTGAATGAATGTATATGTTAAGATTGTGTTTAAATTTTTTAGCAAAATCAAATGAAAATGAAGAAGGAACATAGCAATAGCACGATCATAGTACATGAAAGTTTATATGGTTTGATGATAATTGCCGGTGTATAGAGATTAAAAAAAAATTATTAATCCTTAAACAAATAATACATAAAAATTTCTCTTATATATGATAAGATAATGAAAATTGTATCACTTTTTCATGTCAAAGAATGTGAGGGAATAACAATAACTGCTAAAAATGAGATCTAAATATGAAGAAGAAGATATTACTATTGTTGTTATTAATGCCTTCCCTTTTCTATTGTTGGAGCTTTTCCTCACTTCTCTTCTCTATTGTAAGAGTTTCTCTTTTTTATGGCTAAGAAGTTACACTCAACTCCTCTCTCCCTCTACCCCTTCTTACTATCTCTATTTGATTATGGAAAGCCTCAACATATTAAAGTGATCTCCTTTTATAATGCTTAAAGCAGCAGTTAGGAAGTAAGCTTAAAATTATTAAGTACATGATGACAAAACAATTAATGCAGATATTAAACAGAGGATGAAAGATGATAGATTTTGTATGAAGTAGGTTAAACAAATCTATAACTATATCTTAGCAATATCCCACTTGGAGACAAAATTTATGATATACTTATTTAGTGTTTAACGTCAAAACATCTCCTTAAAAAATACTTTTTTATCATCATTATGGAGGTTAATTGAGGCTTTACACATCTCGTGATTGTCTAATGAGTATCGCTTTTATAAGCATATTGCAAGATTTATTACTCATTTAATTTTAATAAATTATTCGACATCATCTTCAAGTAAGTTGTGTTCATAATGATCCTTGTGCTTAATGTGCTTTATTTCAAGATGAAATGTAGCATTCTTTTTCGATTTAATGACATTGTCATAAAATCAAAAAAATAACTTCATATGATCGATTCAATTCTCTATGAAATCTTTTCAATTTGTTATCCTTTGGTGGCATTGGTGATAGTTACATATTTAGTTTTTATTATTGATAATGTATCTAACCTTTTTTTGTTATGACATAATTAATGTTGATGTCACATGAGGAGTGGAAGTATCTAATGGTACTTCTTTTTGCATTTTGGTCCCTCTCAAATTTGTATTAAAATAACTTGATATTTTCAAGTCAACACTTGTAAAGTTTAATTATTGGTTAATTATATCATTTGGCTATGTGAGAATTGCTTTACTACCTTTCAACATTCATTTATTGAATTTGACATATACTAACTAAAAATTAATATTATACATTTAATATTTGGTTTTGTGTAAACAATTGTAAAACTAAAAAAAGCTAGTTACTAAAATGTAAGAAATATTTTTCATGTAATATTTCTCTTTATTTATCATTGATAATTATTATTTTGAAAGATTGAAGTAACTTATAAGTCACCATTTTTTTCATCATTTTAATGCTTTCTTATGTTGTTTTAATGTATTGAGATTGTGATATATCCAAATATCATGTAGCTTTATCTTCATTTTTTTTTCCAAGTATCTTTTTTATTTCTCTCATGTCTTTCATGTCAAATTGCTTTGACAATTATCTTTAAATACCATTACTTTTCTTAATATCAACTTCAATAATTAATGTATAAATATGAATTATACAATCCTTACAAGTGCCTTTTTACAAACAACAATGACAAAAATATATTTATAAAAGTCATTTTTATAAATAAATTTATCAAAGTTTTCATATCATTGGCATAATGTTTGGTTCAAATTATATATGTTTTTTTTTAGCTTGTGGACTTAAATGTTTTATCTTATTTGAAAAAGCCTTTAAATTGAATCATGTTGATTTTTTTATTAAAATTATTATAAAGAAAAGTAGAGTTAACAATCATTTGATCTAGGTAAAAGTTTTTTGCATCTATTAATTTGACACCATGATAGAAAATCTTAGAAGCATTTAATTATTAGCCTCATCTTGTACTATTTTGGCTATTATGTTTCTATTTTATTTCATAAATCTACTTATTATGTAGAGCTTTCTTTTTCTTTGTATTAATTAAATAGTTTTAGGTGTTAATTGTATAGATAATTTTTTTCTTCTTGAATATTTAATTTTTATAGCTTCTTCATAGCATTTTGGTTTGCCCCCATCAATAAGTAAGAAGTAATATAGAAAAGGAAGATGATGATTAGTAAAATTTAGATTTTTCTAACGATTATTTTATTCGTATTATGAAAATACTAGGTTAAGGCTTATTTTAATCATTATTTGGAGTTTCACCTATTTTATGTCAAAATTAAATTGCTTTTTAAATTCAATATACTATGTAGTGAAGGTTTCTTTTTTAATTATATTTAGTTGCATTTATACATTTTGTTTTTTTTTTCATAATAAAAATCTCACCTTTATTTAATTTGAAAATTTTAACATCCTATGATCTATTTCTAAAGTCATTAACACCATAATCAATAAAAGTAACATTTTTTTTTTGGTCAAATTTTTAACTTCCATCACTACATGTGAACATATAAAAATATAAATAAAAAATCTTAAATATGAGAGACATATCCAAGTCTTAATCTAAATCACTTCTAGAAACTCAAAATTAAGAGCTACATATGGACCTTAATTAATGGGAATGTTGTTATATTTATTGAACTAATTTAAAATATTTTGATAGCCATGCATGCACTCTCAAGCTCTTATTCATTTAGTTAAAGTCGTATTCATTCTTTCTCTGGCTCCATTCTGTTGAGCAATTCATATGATTATTCTCCTTATAAGAATACTAAGCATGCTCTTCATTACAGCCAAATTATAAACATTTAATTATCATATTAATCTAATTTTTTACCTTGATTTTTTCATGTACCTAAATTATTAAACACAAAATTTTATATTTGATATATATTTTCTTGGACTTCCGTCAATAAAGATGACATAAAATATTGGGCCATATGGATAGGGGATGGAGGAAGGCCCCTAGACATTTGTGTGAATTAGTGATATCCTCTTAGTGTTAAGCTTTCTTTAAAATTTTAAGAATGAAATGTCTTTAAGCCCTACTCAGTTTGGTGGCTTAATCTTTGATGCCAAATATTAATTTGTATAATTGAACATATTCCACTTATTATGTTTCATTTACTTATGGTGGATTAGAGTGTACTGATCTTATTTTATTGAGTAAGGATTAGAGTGTACTAATCTTATTTTATTGAGTAATCATTGTAGCTTTGTAACCTTCTCCATAGGTTAAGAAATGTGCATCATTGTATTTAAATTTATTTATCATTATTTATGATTTGAGTTATCATTTTACCGATGCTCATAATATTTAAGGGATAATTATTTATATGAATTATTTTGTCATAATGCTTTGCAAAGTAATTTTTTTATCAAATTTTTATAAGAAAAAAATTTAATGATGCACTTGATTCAAATATCCAAAATTTCATTAGATTTTGATTATTTTACATATCTTATGTACCTGAATATCTTTGCTAAGAATATGGTCCCTAATGTCATTTAACTTTAATTTTTTTTGACCTAGTGGGGCTACTAATGAATATTGTTATGTACTTTTAACTTTTAGGAGTAAAAAAAAAACAAACTCAATGCATGAATTTCATCATTGAAGTAGTTGTCTGCTAAGCTTAGCTAACTCATGGCAAGTTAACTCATTAGTGTGTTCAACAATGGTTCAACAATGGAGACTCATTTTGACATCCCAATATTAAAAACTTATGCATAAGTTGTAGCTTGTTAATAAGAAAGGAAATCTCATATATATCTAATAATTATTTTATTAAATATATAATTTATTTTTCATTAAGAAAGTTAAAGACAATATTTATGGTTAATGGTGAGTGAATAACTCTTAATACTTTATTATGTATTAACTCTCAGTCATCTTGATCAATGATAGAAGATGATATTTTTATTTGTACCTTCTAATAGACAAAATTTTAATTTTCAAATATATTAATCTAGACATATTATCCTTTCATTGCTCAAATTTTTATTTAACTTAAATCAAAAACCATGGTATCATTTTTTTTTTGTATGATAGTGATCAAATTGAGTACAATTATATAAAATGAAGAATGAATATACCAAAGATGATTATCCAAGAAACATAAGTTACGTGGCTAGTGATAATCACCTAAATACCAAGATCAAATATTCCATTAATCTTAAAAAAACATCTATAACTTATATATATATATATATATATATATATATATATATATATATATATATATATATAGACACACACACACACACACACATAATTACCTTGTTCATGATCATGTTCCTTTTCGCTTTTTATTTTTTTAAAAATTGTCAATTTGTCTATCGTTGTATACTTCCCTTTTCTAAATAAGTCTCTCTTCCAAATGTATGAATGATCAGGAGAAGAGAGGAATTGAAAAAGAAAAACATATTATAAAGACAAAAACAAGAGAAAGAAAACTTGAACAGTCTACATACGATAAACCTTACAAAAATAGGCCAAGTATATATGTCAAAACAATATCGGGCGAAAGCACCTTGAACCAATATTTAAGAAAGAATGCCTACATAGACTACCTGTAACCAGAGATTCAGGTATGTTTATCTATGTTGGGATCGAGAGTGCTCCTAGGGAGACATATCTCACTTAGTTAATTACGTCTTGGGGGTTGCCCAAGAATATTTTTCATCTAGGGAGCTTTGCTTACATTTAAAATGACAACTAGCACAAGGCTATCAAATGATAGTTATTTCATAAGGAAATACTCTAATACTTTCAAAGCTCTTGCTAAGCCACAGGTTAGAGAGTAAGTCTCTCATTATCCCACTTGGGTAACAGACTCGTCGACACATAGAGCTGACATGTTAAAGCACTTTCAGGCCATAAGAGAAGAGGAAAAATCATCGTATAATGATATCAATGACAGCAAGAGAAGTGATATGACTCAATGTGAGCAGTCAAAAAATGGATGAGTAATCCCTAACAGGTAGAGGTAGTTAGATCAGGGCACTGCGGACCTGTCTTCTCAATCCACTAGGATCCTAAGTCTACCTGATTGTGAAGGTGGTCAACCCAACATGCCCAGAGATTCTCAGTCAGCACTATGTGAATTGTGTCGTCCACTAGAACATTGGTAGCCCTAAGGTCAATGGAACAAAACTCTATAATATGACTATTAGGTGGAGCTCCAAGAGGTGAGACTTATACCTGCAGAAGTGGCAAGGATGTCGTTGAAAGGAAGATAAGGGGTGGTTCAGCTACAAGGTTGAAAACACTCCCAACAATAGGACTTACTTCCTGTGTGGGTCAGGGAAACCTTTAACATCCTAAGTGCACTAGACAACCACCTACGTAGAAATCTATATTGGTCCAATCGGGTTGGAGAAGCACATGGACTTCTCCTTGGGACAAGAAAAAATTAGTTATCTACTCAAGTCCTAATCTGGAGGCCCTATTAGTATGACTTTGAAGATAACAATGCATGCAACTTAAAATCCAGCTCGAAGGCCATGCAGGAAAGTAAAAGCAGATTTTTTAAAATTCTAATAATTTTAATTTAAAAATTTTGATTTTCTCAATCTTTTATTATTGGGATTTTGAGTATAGAATTTATAATTGTAAGGTTCTTTAATGAGCCTAGATTATAATTTTTGTAGCATCCTGGATAAACCAGAAAGAAATAGGGAAAATAATCCAAGCATACAAACATGCAATAGAAAGTAAAACACGTGAAAATATATAAGAAAAGCCTATGTCATTGGATTAGTGACATATCCCAGAAGAAGCAAGAAAGGCGGTTAAACTCCACACATACATGTCCAGCCCTAGATTTATACAAAAATATATAATTCATACTTGATGTACAAGAAATGAGTTGCTGCTTCTGGTCCTCATCTGTGGTTAGATGTGTTGTCCGTCTTGAAATCTATGTTTGTACCTTATTTCTGATACAGACTCAGCCTAGGAACTCTATCAAATATATTTGAATGAGAAAATGAAGAATCAATGTATAGAAGATTGTTAGCACGGGTTAACTAATGTAATTGCATTTGAGAAAGGGTTGGTAGAAATCATTACATGCCTTTCCCTCCTTAGGGTACATGTGTGTGTGTGTGCATATATATATAGGCATGACTCCCTGTAGAAGAACACCCTAATATATTACCATGCATATCAAACATGCAAGCAAACTAAAAAGGCACATAAATGACACTTAGTTAGAACAATCAAATCAGTAAAGAATAATAGTCAAAGGCGTCAAAAACTCTACCTAGCATCTTAGTATTAGTCTAACACTCCATCTAACAAGAAGTCTATTAACCAGCATCTAAGTACTTATAGTAAGTCTCTGGGTCTATATGACTTTGACGGTGTAGCCATATCGACTCTGTCTTAAGTATCTAAGGGATCTGAAGGGTGTCCTCCATGATGGATTTTAAAAAAAGGTTGGCCTTATGTATGACCTAGTTTACCACATGCATAATTTTAAAATTAGCGGATGTAATAAAGAGAAAAATATATTATTTTTTTAGTTTTAAAATAACAATAAATGTAGAGCCATAACATGCAAGGTGACATGAGTTAGATTCCTTGGATCCTTAGCACAGTCATACTTGTGTCAATCCCAATGCTTTGACTCACATTGCTCACTGGGATAAACCAAACAAAAAATGCTTGTTAAGGCATTGCGACCAACACGAGGTTACTTAACTATCCAGCCTGGCTTGTTATTCGTGCACGCATTTAGATGTAAATGCAAGAAATCATATGATAAAAGTTGTGAAGAGCATATCGTGGAGGTAGTGACTTAGGAATACACGTGTTGTGGAGGCAACAACCCAATGGGATGCATGTACCATAGAGGTAGTGACCCGAAAAGGTTGCACTTGTCATGGAGGCAACATACCAAAGGATGGGTGTGCTATAAAGGCAGCAGCCCAGAAGGGGGTGTCATAGAGGCAATGGCCCAAAGAATATGTGTGTCGTGGAGACTGCGACCCAAATAGAGGGGCGGGCTATAAAGGTGGTGGCCCAAAAGATGGGTGTGTTGTGGAGGCAGCGACACAAAAGGGTGGGCATGTTATTGAGACGGTAACCCAAAGGATAAGTGTGTCGTGGAGGTAGTGAGCCATAAGAGTTAGCATGTAGTAGAGGTATCAACCCAAAGGATGGGTGTGTCATGGAGGCAGTGACTTGAAATGGTAGGTGTGTCGCGTAGGTAGCGGCTCGAAGGTTTGTTGTGTCATGGAGGAAGTGACCCGAGAGGATAGGTGTGTCGTGGAGGCAGTGACTAGAATGGGTGGGTGTCTGTGAAGGAATTAGCCCAAAGGATTGGTTTTTTGTGGATGCAATGACCTGGAAGGGTGGGTATGTTGTGGAGGCAGCGAACCAAATAATAGGTGTGCCCTGGAGGTAGTGACCCGACAGAGTGGGTGTGTGGCATGTCTTATAGCATGCTAATTTTTCTTTATATTTATCACTTTTTTTATGAAATTGCACTTTAAATGAATGTATTTTCATGTTTTTGTTGCAAGTATAAAAATTAGGAGATTTGAAGTAAATTGGAGCGAAACAAAGCAAAAGGGAGACAAATGGAGCAATGAAGCAATAGCAAGTTGGCACCTTGGTGCCATTCCAGGGCTCCATGGCACCGCAGATGGGCATCTAATCATCGATTGATGTCCAACAAACAGAGAACCTAGCACTATGGTGCCACAGACTGGCACCTTGGCACCAGTTATTTGCCCTGCTTACTATGAAGGGTGTCACCTAGGCGCCACAGACTAGCACTTAAGTGTCCTAACTAACCTGGGCGATTTCTTCACCAGTTATGGAAGAATTTGGATCTTATTAACAGGGATAAGCAGTTCTAGTATGGAGGAGGATCCATTGTGAAGCCAAGGAAAGAGTCTAAGTGTGCGGGAAAGTAGAGTTCAAAGTTAGATCTTGTATTTTTTTGCATTTTCTTGGAGAGAATTGAGTAGATATTGTAAAATGATTGTTGTAAGCAGTGGAAGGAACACTTGTAGATCATTTGAGGAGGGTTTTTCACTTCTTTTTCTTAAGAAGAAAGATAAGTGTTTCATTCTATATTGTCTTATATTAATTGTAAACTAATTGTATTTGAATTTCCTTTATTGTAAGATAATGGATTGTTGTATTTTCTTCATGCATTGTGAGTAGATTATTTTTACCTTTCTCTTGTAATGAAGTAGCAGTCTGTGTAGGATATGTTGATACATTTAGAATAAGTTTTTATTCATTATAGTGATGGTTTTTACTTCATGTTTCATTTACTTATCAATCTGGCCAATTGATATGCAAAACTTGTGAATCCAAAATGATCCGAGAGGGCTATGACTTTAAGAACTAGTAGAAACCATATTGCACTATTGAGTGAAGGAAAATTAGTCCATATGATAGTGCAAATAGATAGAGAGATAGTTTTTATGAGAGAAACTCAGATGTTTTTAGAGTGTAGGCTGAAACACTTACCTAGTTAAACCAAACTTTTTTATACACTTGAATGAATTGTTTGTCGCTATCGGTTGGTGTCACATGTGAAATCTTAATGAAGACAACCAAGTTTCTCTCTTTTTTTGGTGTTACGGGTTTTGAGGTTCTTCTGGAAGACCTTTTTTGGTGATATGCACATGTGACACGCACAACCTTTGCATTACGTGGGTTAAAGGCAATAAAGAGTTCTCTTTTTATAAGGTTTGTTGTCTTCTTGTAGTGATAGATTCGTTGGTTAATATATTGAGTTTTTTAAGACCTCGCAGCTGCATAAAACTATAATGAATTACTTCTATTATGAATTTTTACTTGTGCTATGTCTAATGGGATGCCTTTTAAAGCATCTGGGAAAGATGAGCTCGAGGATTTCTAGTACGTCCCAAGCATTGCACTGTCATGTAGACTTTAAATTTCCTTGTTTCACTTCAGCCACATAGCTACGAGAGAAAGTTTTGTAGGTTTCAGCGAATAATCACATAAAACTATGACTTTTTTCGATGGGCAGATGAGCTGAAATATTCCGCCACCGAGAGTGATCATGCATGGAGAGTATCCCTTGAGGACGGCTTGGTTTGTGACATATGTTGTCTCCATTTTAAAAATAATATTATCATATTATTAATTATTATTTTAATATACTTTTTTCTTAATTTTAGTAATCATGATACTCACTTTTTTCGGTACTCCACCCTACTGTCATTAGGTATCTTGATGAAAAAATCTCTTTAGGTTGAATCTTCAAGCAACTCCATCAAAAACAACTACAACAACAAGTTCTCAGAAATTTATGGAGTTGTATTCAAAATTTGTGGAACCTGATCGATAGAAGCTGCTTGATATGTGTTGGGTTCATTCCATCAGCTATGATATCTGGCTTCTAAGGACAACAATTCCCATTTTCTTTTCATTATGAATAGGTGGACACTTAGAATGGCTCGTGGATTCAAGTTCATGGAGGTTAGGGCTGGGGCCCTCAACAGAATCACCCGATTGGTCAGCTCCCAAAATTTTTGGGGTGACACCATACCCCGTCTCACTGGGGGCACATACATTATTGTCAGTTGCCATGACACTTCCAAACATACGATCCAACTTCTCCTCCAACTCAGGATCGATTCCACTGAATTTAAATTTTTTTCGCAGCAAGAACCACATACAAATTCATATAACTTCTAATTCCATTTAAAAATAAAAATAAGAATTGACCAAATTAGGGGACATTTCAAAAATACTTACTGCAAGTCTTTCAACCCACCTCTCCTCGGAAGTATCCATCGTTTGCTTCACCATATCCAACCCCAAGCTCGTTGGCCCTCATTTCAAATCCTTCATGATTTTTCAATCCTTCTTGAGTTGATCCCACTTATTTTTAATTGCATCATATCGTACTCTCTACCTGTACTTTCTTTAAATTCTCTGATAAAATTTTGCCACCCTTCCTAATAGGTTGTAGGCCTATTTCTCAAATCGATTTCCTTATGGTAAAGGTACAAAATATTATTTTATTTTTTATCCCACATTGCAGATGAACCAACCTCTTTGGTCTTAGTCATTGTATTACTAGGATGAAAAAAGCTAATTAACATAAATAAGAATGTTGTAACATCATAAAATAAAGAAAAATCGTAATGTCACAATATCATCACCACGACGTCTACACAACAACATCCACAGAACACACCACCATCTCCACACCACACACCACCACCTCCACACCAAAAAATCGCCCGACACCACCACCATCAACTCCACCTCCACACCACACAACCACCCGACACCACCACACCAACACATCCACACACCACACCACAAACTCCAAACTGCACACAAACACATCCACAAACCACACCAACACATCCACGCACAACACCACGAACTCCAAACCATACACCAAAACATCCACAAACCACACTGACACATTCATACCCAACACATCCACACATAACACGATAAACTTGAAACCACACACCAACACATCCACACACCACACCACAAACTCCAAGCCACACATTCACAAACCACACTACCACCTCATCACACAATCACCCTTCACCACCACCTCCACACCACAAAATTTTCCTACACCACACAAACACATCCACACACCACCACCTTCACACCACACAACCATCCAACACCACTGATCCCGATATTTTTTATATGTAGAATTTCTGAAGTTGACAACACTACTTGAAGATTTTAATCCCCAGCAACAGCGCCAAAAAATTAATCCCGGCTGTTTATATGCAATAGTATAACAATGTCTCTGATTATATTTTCAGTTATATTTCCTTATTTTGCAACAGAGTCAAAACTTGATCCTGAAGAAAATAAGAATTTAACTTTCAATTTTTATATATATTGGGATACTATGTAAGTATATGTATCGTTATCAAGTAATATAAGACTTTTTAATTAAGACCTGAATATCGAACCCACAGGAAGAAAACGCAATATGCACTTTTGAACAACAATTTTCTACTTTAAAAATACAATTACTTAAACTATAAATATTTTCGCACTATTTAAAATTCAAATCTTTTTAGTAATTTTGATATATTGATAGAATAGTAACAATTTAAAAAGATAACTTGAGTTTATGTAAAAGAAAAGCACTGAATTTGAAAATATCTTTCTCCTTATTATAAATCACTAATAAGCATAGGAATTCTATTGTAGAAGTATGCAAATTGTGTTGTGTCAAATAGGAGCAATTCTATTCTTCACCCTTACTAGAGATGGTATAAAGAACATTGACTAATTTAAAGTTCGAATAGTTTTTGAAGACCGGCTTTGTAGGAAAAATACTAGCTCTCACTCTAGAGTTCCCTCAATTCCCTCCACTTGGGGGCTAACATCTCGTATCAGAATCTAAAATAATAAACAAAGTTGGGGGCTTTAAACTGTCACTTTAAAGTCCTCTAACTCTACACCCTTCAATGATTATTTTCCTATTTATTTGTACTAAATCATATGAATTTCATTCTCACTAGTACAACCTCATGTGATTCTTTCCAATTGTTGACTGAGACAATACCAGCCCGGTTCTTACATGTTCTCACAATAAATTTTAACATCTGGATAGACCAAATAAAGAAGTAAATGAAGTACATGGAATTGAATCATCACAACTTCTTCCAAAATTAAAGATTAATATTCTCCACAACTTCTATCTAACACTTCCATTACTTATTATTTTAAGAAGAAAGATAAGGAAAACTACTCAAAATCCATGGAGAAAACAAAGTCATACTTTAGTTTAAGAGTAGAAATCATTGTCAAACTAACAAGATGTCTCGATTAAAACCAAAAGTGATTTAAAAACAAAAGATAAAAACTTATCTCAAATCCTCCACCAAACTCTTGAAGTTCCTTTGAATCTCTTCTCTTTTACAACACTCTTAACTCTCAAAATAAAACAAAAAACAAAAAGGCTAAAGTAAATTTTTGTGGTGCCTGAAAATCTCTCCCTTTTTAAGCACTTTTTAGAACTTCAAGCACCCCTTTCAAATGTCTCAACTTCCTTCTTT
>NEWO01000049.1:311137-358215 GCA_003013225.1 Phalaenopsis aphrodite
TCTAGAAAGGGTAATGAAAAATAATCTTTCCTAGTGGTGAGATTTAATTTTCTATAATCAATGCATATTTGCCACCCCTGCAACTTGTCTAGTAGGTATTAACTCATTATGTTCATTAACAATCATAGTTACTTCTCATTTCTTAGGAATGCAATGAATTGAACTAACCCTTGCACTATCTAAAATATAGTAGATAATTCCAACATCTAACCACTTTAAGATTTCTTTCTTAACAACTTCTTTCATAACAGGATTTAATCTCCTTTGAGGATCAGCCCTGGGTTTGTTGTTCTCTTCCATATGAACTCTATGCATACAAATTGAAAGACTGATTTATTTAATATCAGTTATTGTCCATCCAAAGGCTTTCTTAAAATTTTTCAAAATTTTCATCAATCTTTTTTCTTCTACTATCATCAACTCTGAGGAAATTAAAATTGGTAAAGTAGAGGAATCTCCTAAAAAGGCATATTTTAAATGATCAGGAAGTAACTTTAACTCAAGTTCTGAAGGTTTTTTAATTGATGGACAAAATGATTTATCTTTGTCTATCGTGTCCAAAATTCCAAAACTTTCTCGAATATAGTTTGAATCTTCCTTAAAAAGATCTTCACATTGATCTAATTCCTCTTCTTGCTCGTGTTCCAAATCTTGTTCTTCAGATCTTTCTTTATAATTAGTTTTGAAATGACATTCACTTATATATCTTATAACATCCATTCTATAACATTCATCATCTTTACCTTTTACAGGATACTTCATTGATCTTGAAATGTTAAAAGTAACAGTTTGATCATTGACGCACATTGTTAATTCCCCTTTCTGCACATCTATCATTGCTCTTCCCGTGGCTAGGAAATGTCTCCCCAAAATGATAGGTATCTCTTTATCTTCCTCCATATCTAACACAATGAAATCAATAGGAAAGATAAATTCATCCACTTTCACTAGGACATCTTCTATAACTCCTTTAGGGTACGTTATTGAACGATCTGCTAACTTCAGAGTTACAATAGTGGTTATTTCTCATAATCCCAATCTTTTAAATATTGATAATGACATAAGGTTAATGCTTGCACCTAAATCACATAAAGCTTTCCCATAAAATCTGTCTTCTATTGCACATGGAATTGTAAAGCTACCAGGATCTTTAAGCTTTTCAGAAAGCTTCTTCTGAATTATAGCACTGCACTTCTCACTAAGTGCAACAGTTTTATTATCTTCAAACTTCCTTTTTCTGTTGAGAACATCATTCATAAACTTTACATAGCTTGGCATTTGTTCTAAGGCTTTAGCAAATGGAATATTAATGGTAAGCTTCTTAAAAATCTCCATAAATTTTGAAAATTGCTTATCCAATTTCTGTTAATGAAGTCTCTGAGGAAATGGAGGTGGTGGTTTTTCTAAGTCAATTTTAAGTGGAGAAATATGTCTTTCAGAATCTTTTGGAGCGTCCTCTTTTGATTCTTCAATTTCTTCTCTCTCCACTTTAGTTTCTTTTTGAATCCTATCTTCCAACTCTCTTCCGCTTCTAAGTTGAACGGCTTTTACTTGCTCTTTATTCTGGTCTTTCGGATTTATTTCAGTATTACTAAGAAGTGGTCCTTGGGATTTATTACTTAATGAATTTACGATTTGTCCAAGTTGGTTCTCAATATTTCTAATTGTAGCTCCTTGACTTTGTAACTGATTTCTCATTTGTAACGCCGCTTCTTCTATAGATAACTTCTTCTCCTTAAATTGTGTATTACTGTTGAAACCTGGAGGATAAGTATATCTATAATTTTTATTCCCTTGGTTAGAGTTTCCTAATGGGTTTCCTTGATTGTTCCCCCATTGCTGATTATTACCACCCGTAGTGTTATTTCAGTTAAAGTTGGGACGGTTCTTCCAACCTAGGTTATAATAATTTGAATATGGGTTATTCTGCTTGTTATTTATGACATTCAAAGTTTCTAATGATGTTTGAGAATCAACCATTTGACCTAATGAATTCTCTTCAATCATGGAAATTTATTGAGAAAAATTAATTCCAAATTGGTCTAACTTCCTTGAAATTGCAGCAACTTGATTTGCTAACATAGTAAATGCATCAGATTCATGAATATTGGCTACTTTCTTTGGATTTACCCTCTCAGAAGGCTATTGAAAATTATTGGTAGTCATTTCTTCAATTAAAGCATAAGCTTCATGAAATGGTTTTAACATTAATGAACCACCAGCATCGGCATAGATAATAAATCTAAGAGATCCAACTATTCCATTATAAAAAGTTTGAATTATTAACCAATCTGGTATGGCATGGTGTTAACACTTTTTTAAGAGTTCTTTAAATCGCTCCCATGCTTCATAAATAGATTCCCCTTCAAACTAATTAAAAGATGTAATATCATTTCTATGCTTCATAGTTTTTTATGGTGAAAAATATTTAGTAAGGAATTTTTACGCTAAATCACCCCAAGTTCTGATAGATCCAGGTGCTAACGAATTCAACCACATCTTAGCTTTATCCCTCAATGAGAAAGGAAATAACCTAAGTCTTATGACATCATCTGATACACCATTATATTTAAATGTAGCACACAATTCTAGAAAATTGGCAAGATGTAAATTTGGAGCTTCAATTGGTGATCTCCCAAACTGATTATTTGATACCATTTGGATAATAGCAGGTTTAAGCTCAAATGAATTAGCTACTACAATATGTTTTTGAATACTATAATGAAATTCATCTATAGTTGGCATAATCTCGTAAAGGTCTAAACTCTTAATGAATTTCAACATTTTGATTATTTTGGTTTGTCATTTCTGTAATTTTTTTAGATTTTTCAAGATTTTTAATTTTTTTGATTTTTCTGATTTTTTTTACAGTTCTTTCTAATTCAGAATCGGAGAGCACTAGTCCTTCAGAACCTGAACTACGCATACACAAAAATAAAATAAAATAAAATAAAACACACAAAATAAAATATTATAACTTTTTAAAGTTTAAATAAGACTTTCTAAAAATAGAAATTTGCTTTTAAATCAATTAATGTCTCTGACAACGGCGTCAAAAACTTGATCCCGATATTTTTTATATGTAGAATTTATGAAGTTGACACCACTACTTGAAGATTTTAATTCCCGGGAATGGCGCAAAAAACTTGATCCCGACTGTTTATATGCAACAGTATAATAATGTCTCTGATTATATTCTCACTTATATTTCCTTACTTTGCAACAGAGTCAAAATTTGATCCTGAAGAAAATAAGAATTTAACTTCGCAATTTATATATATATTAGGATACTACGCAAATATACGTATCGTTATCAAGTAATATATGACTTTTTGATTAAGACCTGAATATCGAACCCACAGGAAATTATGCAATATGCTCTATTGAACAACAAACTTTCTATTTTAAAAATACAATTACTTAAACTAGAGATGTATTCATAGTAATTAAAATTCAAATCTTTTGGTGTTTTTGATATATTGACAATATAATAATAATTTAAAAAGATAACTTGAATTTATGCAAAAGAAAAGCACTGAATTTGAAAATATCTTTCTCCTAATTATGAATCAGTAATAAGCATAAGAATTTTGTTGTGGAAGTATGAAAATTGTGTTGTGTTAAATAGAAGCAATTATATTCTTTACCCTTACTAGAGATACTATACAGAACATTAACTAATTTAAAGTTTGAATAGTTCTAAAGACCAGCTAGGTAGGGAAGATACTAGCTCTCACTCTAGAGTTCCCTTGATTCCCTCCACCTGAGGGCTAACATCTAGTATCAGAACCTAAAACAATAAACTAAGTTGGGGGCTTTAACCTGTCACTTTAAAGTCCTCTAACTCTACACCTTTCAATGATTATTTTCCTATTTATTTGTACTAAATTATATGAATTACATTCTCACTCATACAACCTCATATGATTCTTTCCAATTGTTGACTGAGACAATACCAGCCAGGTTCTTACATATTCTCACAACAAATTTTAATATTTAGATAGGTCAAATCAAGAAGTAAATGAAGTACATGAATTGAATCATTACAACTTCTTCCAACATTAAAGATTAATACTCTCCACAACTTCCATCCAACACTTTAATTACTTATCATTTTAAGAAGAAAGATAACGAAAACTACTCAGAATCTATGGAGAAAAAAAAACCACACTTTAGTTTAAAAGTAAAAGTCATTGTCGAACCAACAAGTCTCGATTAAAACCAAATGTAGTTTAAAAACAAAAGATAAAAATTTATCTCAAATCCTCCACCAAACTCTTGAAGTTCCTTTGAATCTCTTCTCTTTTACAACACTCTTAACTCTCAAAATAAAATTAAAAACAAAAAGGATAAAGTAAATTTTTATGGTGCCTGGAAATCTCTTCCTTTTTAAGCACTTTTCAAGACTTCAAGCACCCCTTTCAAATGTTTCAACTTCCTTCTTTTATAAATTTCCCAAGAGGTGTCTTGGAAACTCTTTAAAATGTGTCCAAATTCGATGTATTCTCCAAGGAATGCCTCATTGCGCAAGTCTTTTAATAGTATTTTCGTTCATAGTGGTCATAACTACCCTCTTTAGTCAATAGGTGCCTCAAATATCTCTTCAAAATTTGTCCAAATGAAGAAAACCGCCAAATAACTGTCTTTGGCGCTTAAGCGCTGGGTCTTTGGGGTGTAGGCGCGACCTTCTCTGTTTAACCGGTGCTTAAGCGTCAGATCTGGCGTTTAACACTTTAGCACAATTTTCACATCTTTGCTCCAAATTTTATCTTTTTTCACACCTTTTAGCATTTTTTACCTTTTTTTACTTGTACATAAAATAAAAACACACAAATATCTTCCATTAAAGCGCAATATCTCAAAAATAGGTATAAAAATACATCTAAAAATACTATATATTTTAGGTGTATCAACCACCATACCAACACATCCACACACCACACCACATCACACCACAAACTCCAAGCCACAAAACAAAACCTCCACAAACCACACCACAATTTCCAATCCACAACCTCCACACCACCACACTAACACATATACATCAACACATCCACGCACCACACAAAAAACTCCAAACCACACCACAAGCTATCCACAAACCACACCACAAACCACACCGCACCACAACCTCCACACTGTAAACCACACCACCACACGAACATATCCACACACCACACCACAAACTTCAAACCACACACTAACACATTCACAAACCATACCACAAACCACCACACCACAACCTCCAACCACAACCTCCATACCACAAACCAAACCACACAACCACACCAACACATCCACACACCACCACCACAAACTCCAAACCACACATCAACACATCCGTAAACCACATTACACCATAAACCAAACCACCACACCAACACATCCACACCAACACATCTACATACCACACCACAAACTCCAAACAACACACCAACACATTCACACACCACACCACAAATTCCAAATCACACACCAACACATCCACAAACCACTCCACAACCTTCATACCACAAACCACACCACACCACAAACCACACCACACCACAAACCACACCATTACACCAACACATCCACACACCACACCACAAACTCCAAGCCAATATTCCAGCACCAATTGCCATCCAATTTTCAAATTTCCCATTGAAATATCAAAGTTCATAAAGATATCCCAATTTCTTACAACATAAGCACCAAAAGAAATCTAGTATACCACATATAAGGGACCTGAAACATTACTAAAAAGGTAAAGCACCAAAAATCCAAAGATCATCACAAAACACTAACCCAAGCAACTTTGATTCGAAGGCATAAATTAAAACCTGTTTCGATGCAACATGAAGCATCAAAACCACATTGTTGAGCATATCAAATCGAAATCACAAAAAATGAGCAAACAAAGAGCCACCAAAAACAAGCTAAAAGATGAAAACCAACCAGCATAGTGCACACAACCACATAAAGAAGAGAGAAAAGAGGTGAAGAACAAAGAAGACAGGAAGAAGAGGGAACACCGCACAACCACCAAACCTAGTCGAAGAAGAAAAATGAGAGGAAATGAGAGAATACATACCTTAATGGAGTAATAAAAAACCAAAAAAAACTACCAACCGAAGTGATCTACAAAACCGAAGAACTGTCTGCACTGCACAAAGCACAAACTGCACAAACCACCAAAATTTGAGCAGAAGGAAAGAGCAGGAGAGGGAGAGAGAGAGGGAGAGGAATGTAAGGGTTACCGAAATACCCACTCATAACCGAAAAATAGGCACCAGAGCCACATGTCCGCGGGAGAAAGATACTTAGGGTAAAAGAATAGCGGGAGAGGGAGTAGGGTCGAGAGAGACGGGTAATGCAAGAAGAGGGGTCGTGGGATAAATATGCCCGCAGTTGAGAGAGGAGAAATACGAGCTGCGGGGTCAAACCCACGGCCATGTTTTAACTAAATTTTTAAACAATGCCGTCGCAATGCGATAATCAAGCAATCCTATCTGCGTTTTCGGGCCGCGTGACATGAAAATGCGGCTCCAAATGGACCTTAAGTGACGTGTCTATCTTTATTTTATAATGTTATGTATTGTGTTTTTATTTTTAAAATATAAGATTTATTGGTAAAAATTACTCTATTGAAAACAATATTATAACATGGGCAAAATGATTACTTATTTAGATACAGCTTTTCAAACTGTAAAAAGTAAATCTTCAGCAGCAGGCAGAAAAATTTATTTTATTATTAAGGTGCAACTGCCCTAACGGACCGTCGACCGTAGGTTACCATTGGATCAAAAGGCCGCCGGGAGACTGAAGTCCAGATCGTTGCTTTCCGACCTTGTAGTTCGCAGGCGATACCGAGGTGAGTTAATAGGGTTTCTCTGCGGTCCATGTTTGCCGCTTTGATCTATCGGGGGATTCGTAATCTGCGAAGTTTTTTTTCTTCTTCTCTTCTTTTTGTTTGTGGTCACTTTGGTTCATCGATTATTGAACGTTTTGGAATATATCTGGGTTACCTCTGTTGCCAAAACGACCAGAGCTCTGATTTTTCTTTTGTTGTACTTGTTCGCGCTTTGAATCTTAGATTTTGGGTTTTCCCGGAGAAAGAGGGTGCGTATTCCTCTTGCCTCGTGTTTTGGATTGCGGTCGCAGATTCTGCGGTAGTGCAGTATTGTTTTATCTGAGCATTAATAAGCATGAGTGATTTGTTTTCCCTGAGCAATCATAAACTGCAGGCTTTGAAAGGAGAAGTAGATAACTGATTGGTGAATATGATATTTGTGAGGACGTTTTAAACCTCGGTGCCACACAATCTTTATAATGTAATTGATGATATCTTGGGACTGGTTGGATGCAATGGAATGCGTAAAACTAAGAACTATTGGTCAAGTAAGGCCAGCAAAATAGCTACAATGGAATGTCTAGATGTTGTGCCTGCTTGATTTATTTTAACCCAAATAGTTGGGACAGGGCTAGATATGTATGTGTGTTTATGAACAGTGAATAAAGAGTTTCATACAAATTTATTTTTTATATTTCAAAAAAGATTAAGCATGATAAGATACTTTATCCTGAGCCAACTGACACGTGGGAAGAATAGTGCCCAGCAATTTATATTGTGTAGCTCTAAATATTTAAATATTGAATGAGTACCCTTTGCTTAGAAGATTTGATATTTTGATGTATATTGAATTTGAAGATATAGTGAAGTATCTATTGATTTAGTTTTCTAAATATGTATATATGAAGAGTATAAACACACCATAGTCAAGTTCAACATCATGTGTATGATTTTTCTGAATCTCTTGCATAAATATGTGAATTATACGACAAATAAAACACCCATTCCAGACACTGGACTTTAAGTATTTGTCATGAACTATATAGAGAATAAATCAATGAAGACGGTTTGTTTGTTAACATTAACTCAAATAAGATTTGTGATGGTCATTTTATATTGTAATGTGAAAGAATATTCATAAATATGTGAATAAGTAAACATTTGCATACATGTGTTTGTGATTGTATCACTAACTTAAGGTATGAAACATACAAATAGATTATACTTCAGATAAAATGTAGTATACTATTTTATGATATAAATCAACCCAAGAAGTAATAAGGTTCAAAATTTGTGCCTTCACACTTAAACACATTATGGGTGCCTTTAGGGTAACATTTGCACAGATTTATAGATGGTTGCTATACTTCTGTTTTGGTTACACTTTTTTTTGTTAATTTTATATTTTTTTATTAGATGAATTTCACAGCTAGATTTTTGAAAGTGTGGTAGCTATAATTATATTTTTATTTGATTTTATATTTTAAATAAAAAATAATATTCACGACTACTTTCAACAACTCTTGTTCTCTCAAAATAGTTTCACAACTAATTTTATAGATTGCAACTATTACGAATGAATCACATATTTGAAGCCCTAAACTTTGACGTGTTAAAAAAGAGCTTTTGTTTGAAGTGTCAAAAGTTAATATTTGAATTATGGTTTTTTTTTAAAGAATAAGGGTATCTTTTAAAAAGTTAGGTTAGAGAAAAGTGTCACAATGACTTCTTGACTCTTTGTTGGGGGTTATATTAATCCGAGCCTATAAGAGTGTCAAATTAGTTCCAACTCTTATAATATAAGCTGAAGTATTTCCTGTCTTCTTTTAAAGAGAGGATTATTTCAATCACCATTAAAATATTCTAGGTATTAATTTGACTTTTTTTTATAGATTTTGAGACTAAAATGACCCTCTATAAATAGTTAAGAGCCATTTTGGCATTTTTGTCAATTAGTTTATGTTTCAGAATATTAGCTATACTCTTACCCATCACTTGGAGATGCCAACCCTTATTTTACTACTTTTTACATGTCTTAGTTAATATTATTTTCCGCATTTTTTGAGCCCAAATGTGTTTCATTCTAATTTATTTCTCGAGATTGTAATATGTGTTGCAATCCCTTGCATATTTATTTATGATTTTTTTCTTAAAGAGCTTCATGTTGAAACTTGAAGGGGTGGGGCATGCGGGGTGGATCGTGGAGTGGTATCAATTATGCATTCCAAATCCAAATAGTAAAAAGAGTCCATATGATTCATGTGGCTGATGTTAATGTGATTCTTAAAATCTTTTTTTTTGTGAATCGAACTCATGACCTTAAACCACATTGTTGACAACTTACTCATTTTATTAGGTTCACACTCCCTTCCATTCTAAAATAGGATTATCTGTAAAATTTTGCTTTTAATGTGTTGTTTTTCGTTTAAAGATGGGGATCTGGTTTTTGCTTGGAACTTGTAATGTTTGGAGTGATTTAAGGGCAGAAATGCTGGGATGGAAAGGATTTTGCGCTATGACAAAATTGTTAGTTTTGGAAGTGTTATGCTTTGATGGGAAATGAACTATATCAAATTATTTTTTGAATTTATTTTTGTAGAATTAATGACTTGTTTATCTTGTACAATTTAAATGGATAAAGGCACCAACATTATTTTTTAATTTTTAATTAGATTACAAGAAGCATGTTATAGATGCCAGTTGTTAAACACCACAATGTTTTCCAATGCTAATTGCCGATGCAGAACATTAATATTTGATATATTATTACTTGCCTTATTTGTCATGCTAGCATTTGCCTTATTAAAATCAACTATATAATAAATTTGTAATCAAGAATATATTTTATTTACATGATTCTTTTGTAAAAGATCCCATAATTATTTCTTTTGATCGCCCTTAGATTTTTTTTCATTTTGGTATTTATTAAGCTAATGAAATTCTCCTTGCAAATAAAAGGATGCTTGTATTTTGTAAACAATATTGAAGACTCAATCTAAAACTTACTAGCAAAACTAGTCTATTCTTTCCTTTGTCTCCTTCTCTCTTAGCTTGTCTCACTCTTACCTGATCGCTCTTTCTTATATTCTCTATAGCTCTTGGAGTAGTCATGAATAAGGTGATCCAAACATTAATGCTATTGCATTTGATCCCCATCAATTGGTAATACAGTTGAATTGGTCTGTTTTGGTTGCACCACCAAAGTCCTAATTTTTATTTCTTATCAAATTTGATCTCTACATGCTTCTCACCCTTCCTGCTTTTCTCACACACATACAATAAATTTTTTCATCCATGCTTTTAACTTGGCAATCAAAAACTTCATGAAAATAGGATATGAAAACTTAAAACCCAAGTAGCCTTCTCAAAATTTTTATGGCCTTATTTGTTTATTCTTGCAAAGCTAAACAAGTTGGCAAGCTCCAAATCAGACCAAACTCTCCCTTATTTTTTTTCCCCTTATTTTGTTCGGCAAAATCTCCTTCTTTTACCAATCAAACTGAGAATCTCCCATCCTCTCTTTGAATTTCTCCCTCATTTGAGCCCTTTCCCGTAGTCGTAAGTTATTTCCATAAATCTTCATTCAAATTATTTCTTAAAACCTTCCTTAAAAATCCTTTTAACTCAATAAATCATTCAGTGATGACTGAATTTTCTCTTTACTAAAAGCTTCTTTACACCTTTGATTCTTCTTCATACACACTCCACTCGCCTCATTATTAATTTACAAAGTATTACCTTCTTACGTCTACTTGTTTATTGTCTTCTTATGAACTCGTTTTATGAGGGCCATTATAAATGTGATTATTATTATAATTAACATAATGTTGATGGAAACTAAAACTCATATCATTCACATAAATATCATGTTTCTTATCACTATCCTTGATGATTATTGTTATGATTAAGGATATCAAAGATCTCGTTCAATTCTCATGATGATATTGATAATCTATAGTATTTAATTAAAGATGTGGATTAAACATATGTATTGCTATACATATCAGATCGGAATTATCTATAAGATAACATAGCCTCTCAATGTCCACATGACCACTGCAAGAGCTCTTATCATGTAAACCAATATCATTTTGTTGTTCTAAGTCCACCTTTTTCTTTAATTTGTGTAAACAAGATGTGTGAAGATGATATTTTTGAGTGTCATGAAAGAGATACTCAAATTAAATGTTCCACATATTCTATTCACCCCTCTAATAGCTCTACCGAGTTGAGTACATTCACCTGCTCGTCTTGTTGAAAATGATTGTTTAGCTCATATAATCTCAAATTTTGATTTTATGATTGTGCTTGTGTGTGCTGTTTAGCCTGGACAAAACTCACTTATGAAAGTCATTTCACTATGATCTGAGATGAAGATGAGATATTTATTTAGCATGGCTTAATGATATCAGTCACTGTTGTTTCGATGACCCTATTGATGGAGGAATAAGTTGTTTTGCAACATCCTATACCCCTGCCGCTTTGTCACATATTGCATAGGCTGAATGCTTTTCTTATTCGCTTGGTGATCATAAACGTTGGCAAGATGTATGGGGAAATCTTGTTCCAAATCCCTGGAGTATATACCAATTGCCTAGTCATCTCTCATCACATAGGTTCTTTATGAAGGACGTTGACCTCTTCCACTTATGCCAAACTATGGTTCCTACAAGTTTCTTAGTGTATTAGGAAGTGCACCAACCTGCTTAACCACCAGCACCTCCATGATACCGAGTCAACCTATTCAACTCTTAAGGGAGTTCTTCGCACCTTTATGTGATGCAAGACAATTTTCTTTGATCATTTCTTGCTTTTTTTGAACTTAACATCAACTTTTATTATAATTAATCATCTCATAACTACTCAACGTATTTTTTTGGAAGATTTATTATGATTACTCTGGAATGCTTTTTAAATTGTTTTTTTTTCTAAGATGATGATATTTTCCGTATAAATTTAAATGATGCTTGTAAGTTATAAACGATCTTGATGATTAATACAAACAATTGCAAGCAATCCTAGCCTACTCTCTTCTTAGAATCTCACGTCCTCCTTTCTTGGGTTTTCTCTCTTACATTGCCTCTCCTTTTTTCCAATTATTTCTTTAATCACTCATGGCAAGCAAATCCATACAGTAGTTTTGATTCATTTGATTGTCATCAAATGTACATTGTTTCTTTGATTTTTTTTGGCATTTTAAATTCAGTTACAATAACTTTTTTTATTTTTTATTTTTGCATTAAGCAATTGTAGAGTATTTCTTCTTATCAGAGTTTACTTGTGGACTTCCTTTCATGGTTCAGTCCCTTCAATAAATTCTTTTTAACACATTGTCTCCACCTTTTGCTTCCCTCCCCATATGGCATTCACACCCTTTATTGTTTTTCATTAGTGGTGTTCTTACACCAAATTCATTTATTTTTGTTAACCCACACATTGGTTTCACGTATTCCCATTATCAAACACCCACTTCAACCACATGGCTTAACGCGGTGCACTTGGGTTTTAGTCTAACGAATTTACCAACCTATCCCCTCTATTAGAACCAAGAAAAAAAGTGGTCAGATTTAGTCATTTCTTTAGTTAACTTGAGTTAGTTTAGCCATGTGCACGAAGACCTCCAAGCTTCCAAATATCTTTTCAGAGTCTTGATAATTATGATAAGTCTTTTACCAATATTGTGGATGGTGGTAATGCTTTTTCTTTTTTTTTGTGATGAATTTCTCATTCATTATCTCTTCTTTGTGATGGATTTCTCATTCATTTTTCTCTAAGGGATGATTCTTACAAGCTCTACATTACATTTGAAGCATCCAATTCTTTCTTTAACAACAATTTAGCTCTTCACGGTAGAGTTTTTTGTCACTCAAGTGAATTGATTTTATACAAATAAAATTTAAAATTTATAGTAATAAATTTTATTTCAAATTAGGATTTTTAGATTTATTTGTTTTATTTTATGTGCAATTATCTCTTGTGATTATTTTAGGATTGATTTGATTTTGGTCCTCTCTGTATCTTTATGTCTATAAACATGGTGAATAATGCCTTGTGATGGATCATTGAATAGAATGATGTATTAATTTAATTGCAAAGTTTTCTCTGGGTATCTCCTCCCGGGAATCTCTTCTTGATATTACATCTTTATGTATTGCCTCTCCTACTTTGAGGCATTATTCATCTCTTCCCGGTTTTCTTCTTTCAACGTATTTGATATTTCTTCTATGTTGTTTGTTTAATTATGTTGTCTGGAAAGTTATCAATTATTACCATTCCAACTGAACAAAATTTTAGGTTGTGACCCTTTTTCTCCCTAACACCTTGTTAGTTACACTTTATAGTCGTAAAACCCAAAAGGATTACTATCATACTGCTATTTTGCCCTGGTGATACTATTTCTTTTTCTATATTGCACATTCTTAGATTATGTCGACGATCAAAGGCAAGATTAATGCAAACTATGTGTTGTTGGCTTTCAATGTTCATATGACATTGCTCTGGATTCACTCTTAGTTAATTTCATTTCTATTGTAATGTATTGTATGGCCATAAATGACCTATTGACAGTTGTAGGAAACATACTATTGACTGGATGGGGATAGATGTAATTGCAGGTATGAGTTTCTACCATTTCTGTTGTATTGTATTATATGGACATAAATTGTCTATTCATAGTTGTAAGAAATATAATATTGACTAGATGGGGATGTATATGATTGCAGGTTATGAATTTATGCTGGTGCATGCATTTTTGAACTATGTCCTTGGACACTCATAGATCTAATTTTTTTAAAGTGGCTGACCGTCCTAGGGACATGATATATCTGTTATTTATTGGAGGACTAATTGTATATTATAACAACTTAGATTTTTGGTATTTAGGCTTTTTTGGAATTTATAAATTTGTTGACTTCATTTGTATTTGGTCGAACAAATTCAATTGAATACAATCAGATTCAAGTTTCAGTTTATCTTGTAGGATTTATGCTACATGACCCAAGCATAAATTATCAAGTAATGATAATATTCGACTTGTACCGAGTATAGTACCTGAATTGTCTTAGGTTGATTGCTTTTGTTACTCTATTTGGGAGGAGTGGATGGTTGATTAAGTGTGTCGTTTAGTGTATGATTGACTTCTGTTAGGAACAACATGACTAGATGGTTAGGAGTGTGAAAAATTGAGTGACTATTGAGTTGATTAAATTTTTTTAGTTATGGTTGTGTTGTGGTCGTATCTTGATCAAGCCATTGGATTGGTTGGGCAAAATCTTCCGAGCGACGGGCTAGTCGACATGACTTTTTATTACTTTTTTATTTGAGATAAGTTTTCAATGATGTTGACAACTTGTAGTATGTACGTACAATGTAGAGATTTTCTTACGCATATCATTTTGTAGACTTTCTAATAGAAAGATGAAGATAATTCTAGTATATGGCCACATCCCCCATTAAAAATGGAACCACTAGGATGATGCCCAAGTGTGCACAGTGTTAGGAAGCATTGTGATGTCTCAAAATGTTAGTTGAGTATCATATTGCTAATTGATCATCATCTTTTTGATATTAGTGTAAATTTTTTTTATTAGTCAACGAAAGAATATAAAATAGTTCAATTGTGCATTTTTAGATGAAGATGATATTAAAAATAAAATTATATTGACACGACGGCCAATTGAACTGAGTAATAGCTATGAAGAACCCTATTAGTCTTTTAAAATGTCTAACTTGAAACTTGATATATTTTGGAGAGTTATGTTATTATTTATTCTTTTTTCCTTTATAGCATTTAGAATTTGAGTTTTTTATCCACTAGCTCTTCAATGCTAAAATGCTAATATTAGCCCCCCAATAATAGAAAAATGTTCATGAGCAACCACCCTTAATGGGTTTGGATTATTGATCTGGAGAGTTCGTGAGAGGTGAGTCTCTATCCTTGACGTAGGAATGCATTGATTCTAATGTAAGATTTAAAGTTGATTTAAAATTTTATGCACAAATCAAATCAACAGTTGTAAGGATTGTAGCCATTGCATTATGAGGTTGGTTTTTAAATGATGAATGAAGGGGTGTTAGTATTGGAAGTAAAAAAAAAAAATTAACTCGAACTTGACATGAAAAATTTAGTGCTGGCTTTAAAAATATACACACAACTTTCTTGATTTTTTTTTATTGTTGGGATTAATTTGTTCAAAAGAAAGATTAGATTTTTAGATCAGAGACTACTTAGAGATTTCTTTTTTTTAATGAGAATTTTATGTATCTAGTTCTAGGTTTTCCATAAGCGCAAACTTTCATGATTAATTATCCATTTCAGTGGTAATAAATAATTTTTAATTAAGACTAGTCATTAGATATTAAAATTTTAGCATTAAGTAGTAGTTTTTTGGTGTTCGAATGAAAAAAAAAAAATTAGTGTTAGCGTAGAGCGGATGTTGGTGGAATAATGGTGAACCAGATCAACATTTCATAGTTTTGTTGTGTGGGATTATTGTGGATCCTAATTTATTTAGTTAGACGAGGTAGTCGACGTAATCTGACACAATGATTTTCATCCACTGTGGGTTACGTTGCCTATTGGGGTCTTCTAAATTTGAGATGGATGTTTGTCTAAGGTGATAATTTTAAGTTTATCATCACTGCAAAAATGTTGCGTCCTACTAAATTCACCATATTGACATTTCAATAGGGTTGAGCCATTAATGAACATCTATTTTTATCGTGATTGTAATATAACAATATCATTTTTTGGTAAATCACCCAGTTAGAGGTATCTGGTTATAGCAGCTTCATTTTGTGAGGTCATTTGATGACAAAAGCACGTTATCAAGTAATGCATTCACGTCCTTATAAGTATGAGATCTTTTAAGAGTGACCATAGAGGTACATTTGATACGACATTTTTTATGATCCTGAGTTAATTTTAAATTTACATCCTTGATAAATTGGTTCAGAGGGTGGATGCATTTTATTTTTTTAACTTTAAGTGGCAAGTTTCGTTGATCAACTTTAGATTTCTTATAAGTTCTACTTGACATCTTTTTATCTTTGTCAATATTTGGGCCCAAGGTGATTTGCATTGGAATTTGGGGCTTTTTGATACTTGGGTCTACTTCGATTGAGATTTTCCGTTAACATGACCATCGCAGGGTGAAATTACATGAAAGATTTGCAATTTTAGGACTTGAATTTTGAAAATAGCCCACCTCCAATTGAGATTCATTTTCAACATGGTTATTAATGGGTTATTTGAATTGTTGAATTTGTTTACTTTAATGTTGACCACTTCATACACTTGCTTATAGAAGAACAAATTTCTAATTTGTAGAATGCTTTAATTTGCTTAAATACTTGTTGATACTGGTGTAAACAAGCCGCTAAGCTCGAGCATAATTTCTCGAGTTTGAGTTAAGGTACAAAGGTGTACTTGGTATAAAGGAGAAATGATAAAAAATTACTTGATGTAAGAAAATAAATTAATTTTTTTTATAGTTTATTCTTAAATTCTTGAATTTAAAAAAAAATTATGCATTTTATATTAGATTTTTTTTTTAAATGAGCTAGCTCATGAGCTAACAAGTCAAGTGACTCTAGCTCAAGCTTGACTTGTAGCTCACTGAGACATTTATTAAACCAAGCTCAAACCGATTCATGATTTAGCTTGGCTCAGTTATAATTCTACTTGTTGTACTACAAACTTTGTCGACTTTGCTTTGTGCATAGATGGTTGTGCTGGTTTCTATGGATTAAGATTTTCTAATCAATTTTTTGGGAATGAGATCAAGAGATTTTAGTTTGAAATGATTTTTTTTTTAATTTTTTTATGAAAAGCCTTAAAAGCTGTATGAGAATGGAAGCCAATTGATTATGTAGGTTTCACAGTTTGGCTGCAGACTTGTCTAACTAGAAAGCTCTTTTTGATTGGTGTTATAGTTCTTGTAGAGGCATAAATTGTTAACTATGGTTCCAAGGATACAGAGGATCAAACTTCAAAAGATGAGACTCATGTCCTTGTCGTGAAGGGGAAACCCACTTGAGATAAAGAATAACTTGATAGAGTCAAGTTTGATCTTTGAAAAGAAGTTTGGAATTTTCAAAATAGCTAAAGATATTTGCACGCTTCTATAAATGGGATAAGCTATGTTCATTTTGTGTTTAGTCCACATAGTAATGTTAGACATTTGATTATTTAAGATGTTTGTTGAAGCACATGCAAGTAAATTTGCTTTTATGATTCGATATGTTAGGCACTTATTTTTCAGAATTATCGTGCAATCTTATATGCAACAACAAATTACTTCTTATTCAGAAGGTTTTTTGTTCGCGAGAATATGCTATCATTCATGAGAGTGTTTTATCTCTCACGACGTGCATGGACTGCTTTTAGCACGTGATGCACATGTCACTTAAAATACTCGTATAACCCATGATGTGTAGTGGACTAGACCATTTGATTCTATTTGAAAAGGTTCTTATTCTCATAAACACATGGTTGCTTGACAGATACGAAGGCTAGTGTTGGTTGTCGTTCATGTGAATGTGTTGTCATTGAGATGTGCATATGACGTTGTATTTTGAGTCTATTTTTAGCTTTTAGTTCACTTATGTGTGTTAGTTTGCAGATTTAGTTGTGATTGTTCGGAGTTTTAACATTTATTAGGTGTTTTCTCACACACTTCATTTTCAGTACTTTTTTAATGTCGTTTAGCAAAATTTTTTAATTTCGTTATTTTTCAAGTTTCTAAGCATCTATCTCACGTGAGAGGTATTTATAGACAAATAAAATTTTTAATAAGATGTCAGATTCTCTACCACGTAAGAGGCATTTGTAGAAGTTTCAACATTCCTATCGTGTTAGGAAAGGACCCCATAATCAAGTATTCTTCTCTTTTATACTAAAATATGAAGTGCGTGGGTCTTTGTGCCTGTAATAAATTTTTTGTGATCACAATATTCTCGCTGCATCAAGAAAGATGTTTATGGAAACATATTTTAGTGGCGTGCGGTTTTGACTTCCATCTTGCCAAAAAAGATGTGTATATGTCTTCCACCATGTCAAGTAAAAATTTGTATGGGTGTTTGCACGCGAAAATTAGTTGTGCAATATTAAATTTTCCCACCGTATCGGGATGATGTGGATGGATATTTAGATGTCGGGGTGATGGACTTGCTTTAGCACTATATCCGCGTGGTTTGGCTTATGTGACTTTTGAAAATGACATTCATCTCCGTCTCATAACAGTTTGAACGACACCTTTTTATAGTATGTAATGTTAAGCTCCCTTCAAGTTGCATGGTTATATCTATAATGTGTCTTTAAGCGACAATAATCTATAAGAACAAGAGGGGTGGGAGAAGAATATCTCTCATCATTGCTTGGTTGAAACTTAACTGAAATCAAGGTATCTATACTCCATTTAGCTTTATTCTTTTTTAGGAGTCAAGTTCTTGAATAATATTTCTCCAACATTGAACAGTACTTATCCAACATAGTTTGCACCTTCATTCTTCTTGTAGATCAGTACCCTGTGATTGAAGACAACATCTAACCATTGTAACAAGTGCACCCATCACTTGAAGTTTAAAGCAACAACTACAAATAGGGAGTATGTTAGTACATCTACATGATTATCGCAGCAAAGTAGCTCATGCTTAGCATAAAGAGGAGAGAGGGAGAAAGACAAAATAAGAAATTCCCTTGAGAATTGAATATAGAACTTATTACTTACCATGATGCCATTGGGTATTTATAGAATTTATACGCAAGGCCACATAAAGGATGCAGTATGAATATAAACGTTAGTGAAACTTGCCTTCAACTATCCTAACTGAAAACTATTTGGTTGCTAAAAAACCAATCTACATGGAAGCACTTATAATAAACAATAATATGCCATACAAATGCCACCTTAATTTTACATCGAATTTACTCATTCTAAAACGACATTCAACATCGTCAAAAATGTTGCTTACAAGCATACTTTTCTTAACATTCGCACAATATTATGATCTTTACGAATAATTTCATTGCCACATTCTTGCAGTTTTTCATCCACATGCTTTATTCTTTCATGATATATGATTTCTGGCAAAACATATAGCCCCCTTGACTTCCACAGCAATAAAATGTTGTTTGTAAAACATCTTGATTGGACAGCTCAAACATTTACCCTTTCTTCTAAAGGGCTTTTTTCACAATTTCGTATTCTAATGTTATATATTACAAACATGAATCCCATCTTTGTTAAAAGAAAAAAAAACTATAGAATGTAAAATTAAATGGTTTTCTACTGTCTTCTTTTGCTATAAAATCAAAACTTATATTTCAACTCACTTCATGTGAAGCTGCACGTGCACATCTCAAGCTTCATTTATATTTTGCATTGAGATATCTTAGGACCTGTTTAATTACCTCCCAATAGTACATGGATCAACTATATATATGTTCATTACAGTTAAACTATGTGCCAAATCAAGTCTGTTACAAATCATTACATGCAAATTCTCCTAAATTCATTTTGGTAAGGTATTCACAAAACGTTTATCCTCTTATCATGATTTATCAGTCAGATATTTTGCTTAGCTCTATATGCCGAGCCAACTGCATTAAAAGAATTTTTGAATCCAAGCCTTCTCGAAAATTTATTTTTCTTTATCTCCATTCGAAGAATCCTTTTTGTAGGATCCAAGCTTGTTACTTCAAACCTAAATAAAAAGCCCTCTATTTCAAATTTAGCTTGAAATATTGGTTTAAATTTTGTAATCCCCTCCATGCTTTTATTCGCAAGAAACATGTTATAACATACATATGGAGATAAACTAATTTTAAAAATACATGATTCTTTAATAAACAGAAGATTCTTATTTTAAAATCAATCTTTAACATACATTCATCAAATTTTCTATTCTATATTTTTATTTTTGTATGTCCGTAAAAGGATCTTATAAGATAGCATTCTTGATTTTCTCGTTTAATGAAACAATTATGTTGCTTCGTGTATAGTATTTCTTCCAATTCTCCACATGAAGAAATGTCATCTTCAAACCCATTTGCTCAAGTTCTGTGTTGATTTGTGTAATTGATGTGGGGCATAACAGGATGCGGGCGTCGCCGCTTTCAGATCAGATGCGGAAAACTTAATGCGGCTTGGACCGTACTAGAAGAGATGTTTTGAGGGCCGGTCGGTTCTTTTTCTATGTGGGATTGCTATCCAAATGAGGGGGCCCACTCTTAATTACCCTAGTGCTTTTATTTTCTTTTGTCGTGTTTAGGTTTTAGTTTTTGTCGTGAGTTTTGTTTGGCATGGTCGCGCTTCTCTGGTTTTCCGTCTAGCTTAAGGGTCGAGTGGCGCTTCAGTTGTATCTCGCTCCCGAGGTGGTGATTTATCTTTCTTCGACTTTTCCACATCCCTCCCACTTCGCAGCTTCGTGCCCCCCTTTGCTGTAGCCATCCAGAACAACCCTTATTTGCTGTTTTCCTATAGATTTTTTCTGTCCAACCCTTCATCTTTGCTGCCATCTCTGTTCCAACCCTCCACATTTGCCGCTGCTGGTATCCTTTTTGCTGCCATCACGGTCCCACCCACCCTGAAGCAGCCGCTAGCCGCTCCTTTTTCATTTCTTGCAGCCACCTAACTACCCAGCTGCCCCAATCACCCTTTGTTGTGGTTGCCTTGTTGTCTCTGCCACCCGTCCATAGCCACCCGAAACCCCTCCAACTACTGCTGCCTCCACCTTCCACACCCCAAACAACCATTCTGATTTACCTAACCAACCTCCATCATCCATGGATTAAACACTATTGTGAGTTTGCGTGTCGTGTTATTGCTACTTCCTATTTTCGTTGTGTGATTTTATTCCTTATTTTGAATTAATACAGTTTGGTTTTTTTATTATTGTTTTGGTTAATTCAGGTATAATTTTGTATCAGAGTTAGCCTAACTTTAGTCTCATTATAGGGTTTTCAAACTAGCCCCCTTCCCAAAATAGTTTTTTTTCGCCTCTTTTCACTCAAACCATCATTACAAACCCGAGACATGCCACTGAGGAGACAATTGTCGAAAACTTAATCGGGAGGAAATGACACATTGTCGCTTATGAGATATCCGCAAATAGATGTGGATGAACCTATCATGGAAGCGGTGCAGCTGGAAATTCTCCAATTGCAGCAAAAGGCTTTCCTCCTTCGAGAAGAGATGACTAGGAAGGGTGACTTCCTAGTTTGAAAGAATGCCATGAATCCCTTCCACTAGGTAGATTTTAGAGATGAAGAACTATTACCTCAAAGATTTGACATGAAATACAAGTGAAGTCAGGATCTTGAAGTAAAGGTAGATTTATCATATTTTGATTCCCACTTGGATTTGGATGAGTTCGTCGAATGACTCTGGATCGTAGAACATGACTTTGAGTACCAGAACATCCCATCAGACATAATGCTAAAGCTAGCCGCCAATACGTTAAAAGAATAGCGCATCTCTGTGGTTGGAGAATTTGAAGATTTATGTATACTAAGAATGAGAATTAAATTACTATCTCTTCTAAGAAGAAATGAGAGTTGCAACTCCTATGCCTACCAGTTCATTATAGACAGATGTTCAAACCCTAGCTTTAAAAGTAAAGAGACATCACCAGATGACTGCTACATCTTAAGATCGAGTTCAACTTCAGGATCAAGCAACCATAATACATCTAGCTGACCTCGCCAAAGGAGAAAATAATTCGAAGTGGAGAGTAGACAGATCCAACCAGTATTCTCAAATTCATAACTGCCAAAAAGTGCATCAAGTGCCACAGTTTTGGACATGGTACATCAGATTGCCCAAATAAGAGCATAGTCTATTTCAATAGTTGAAGAAATGAGCAATGATACAGTAGACACTGAGAAGGTGAGGATATAATGAGTACCTGATTTCAATTGATGAGAGAAATGTGCACATAATTCAGGTTGAGCCCATGAGAGAGACTCCAACAGAATTAATATTGGTTGTCCCAGATGGTCATGAGTATGACAAATCAACACCAGGCACATGATGACCCCATATAAGAGAATTTCAAACTTTTTAGATATATATTCTATTTCTTGAGTTGCCCCTATTGAGGGAGATCCATGTTAGAGATAAGAAGCTTTTGTGTCACTTTTGGAAAACTATATGGAGTCATTTGGGTATTAAAATCATTTCAGCAGTGTACTCACAGATAGATGATCAACATGATGGATGAACCACTACGTTGAAAATCGCCTTTAGGAATTTTGGGGGAAAGAACATTCTACAATGGGATTCAGGTTTTATCAGAGAAGAATATGCTTCTCATGAGTGGCTGCTATTGAGAGTTGCCTAGCCTCCCACAAATTTCAGTTTAGAGTTAGTTTCTCTGGACAAATTTGTTTATCGAATGTGCCTTGCCGAGTATGGGTGGAAGAGGCAAAATACATATTTAACGACTCTAGAGTTTGTGAAAATCTACGTTTATATGTTGCTCCAGCTCAGATTATGGCAAAAGAGAATTGATACTTATTCTATCATGATATGCTTTGAAATGATACCACCTGTACAGTTGACTTACCTGAAAGTTATAGTAGCTCTACCATCTTAAACGTGGTCAAATTGATGTCATACTATGAGAAGACAAGAGCTTCGACAGATGAGGTCGAAACTCCCCAACCTCAGGAGATTGACGCAGGGCGTAACATAACTTGGGTTTCGTTGCTTTTGAACCGGATGCGGGAAGCTTCATGTGGCTTGGACCGGTTCATAAGAGGGGATTACCGCCCAACTGAAGCGGGGCCCACTCCTATTTACACTAATGCTATTTATTTGCTTTTTTGTGTGTAGGTTTCATTTTTTGTCGTAATTTTATTTGGGATATGAGTTGCCGACATCTCTAGTTTTTCTGTCTTGGGCTATATCCAATGGTCGAATGGTGTTTCAGCTATCTTACTCCCGAAGTGGTGGTTCATCCTTCCTGCTCCACTGTCACACATCATCCCTCACTGCAGCCACCCAGAACAGTTGTTGTTTTTCCTATATATTTCCTCTATCCAGCTCTTCCTGTTCGCTGCCATCGCTGCTTAAGCCCTCCCATCTTTGTTGTCGCTGCTGTCCGCCCTTTCGCTTCCCTGCCATCACGGTCCTAATCACCCTGAATGAGTCGCCAACCCCTTGCCATTTTCCGCAGCCACCTTACTTCCCAACCGCCCCTATCACCCTTTGTTGTGGTTGCCTTGCCGCCTTGCCGTTCTTGTTGCCTTGCCACCCCTTGACGCGGGGCTATTCTAGGCTGAACTGGTGGCTGAACCTTGGACCGGTTCAACTAATAAGGTGCAGGGGGCCGACCGACCCACTTGGCCTGGTTAGGGTTGCTGCCCAAGGGGAGGGTCTCCTCATTTCTACTTATCTAATACTATATATATATTTTATTTGTTTATCGTTAGTTTTTGCTTTTTAGATTTCCGCTGTCAGCGTCTTTCTCTCTTGTGAGGGTTGTATTCGAGGATTGATGATGCTCCAACTGTATCTTTCTTTGAGGCGGCGATTACTTCCATATTTCCTTCCATGTTGCCCTTGTTTGCCTGCTGCCGCCCCTTCCCTGGGATCTCTTTCTGCCATTGCGGCCTCTACTTGCACCGCATCTTGCTGTCCAACCGCACCAGCTTTTGCCCAACCTGCTGTCGCCCATTCCATAGCACTGCATATTGCTGTTCAACCTCCTTGCTGCTGCTACCACACCTCACCATAGCCCATTTGCTTGCTACCGCACCTCCATGTCCTTCCTTGCTGTCCAGCTGCAAACCATCATTCTCGTCCTTGCCCTAAGGTGTCGCTTGTGTTTGTGTCGCTTTGTTCCTGCTTTAAGTATCTTTGTTGTAACCATTTTGAATTTCAGTAATAATTTTTTTTCATTCTATTGCGGTTTGGGTTAACTCCTGTATTAATTGGTATCAGCGCTGGTCTAATCCTAGTTCTGTCCTATGGTTTCCTGGCATCCGCTAGTTGGTCTTACACAGGAAGAGATGCAATGAGAGTTCTGTCGACTTTAGTAGAGACTTGCAGAGATTGATGATGGGACCTGGGGAAATTACCTTTGATCATGATATGAAGAGTTGAAGGGGAGAAAAGAATGAGGATATGAATTCCTTTCATTGGGAGGGCTTCAGTGATGAAGAGAGCAGACCATGATGCTTCATAGTTCATTATCAGAGGAGTGTGAGAGAGGAGCCAACATATAGAAGAGAAAAATTTCGGAATAGAATTGGATCTGCCAGAGTTTGATGAAGGTATGGATCCAGACGATTTCATTGAATGACTGCAATCATATGAGAGATCTTCAAGTACAAAGAAGTGCTATAAGATAAGATGGTGAAACTTGCAACCATCAAATTGAAATAAGAGTGTTTTTTTATGGTGGGAAAATTTGCAGAGACAAAGAAAGAGGCAGTGACAAGATTATCGGGTGGGAGAACATGAGGATGATGCAGAGGAAATGCCTACCGTCTCATTACTGCTATGGCATCGCTGAGACTCCATCACATACAACAAAGAGATATATTAGCGTAGGAGTTCACGCACAGTTTGACTTGTTGCAGATGAAATGTGAAGTGGCTTGAGCCAAAGAGACATACTATAGCTGGATATATGGGGACCTGAAGCTCAATATCAAAAATGTTGTGATGTCCATACCTTAGCTTTGAAGGTGGAAAGACAACAGAGAAGCAAACAAGAATCCTCATTCTAACAACCCCTTACAACTACAGCTACCAACAAGGCCACACCTGTTGGAGTTGGGAAGGCCGGACAGGGAAGTGACAAGTCGGATTTGAGTGGAAAGAAACCCAAAAAGGGTAATTTACCTGGTACAGTGCTTGTCAGAAGATGTTTGAGGTGCCACGACTATGGACACAACCTTCAGTTGCTCACGAGTCGAGTTGTTTCATTCACGGAGTAGGGTGTCGTTGAGGAAGTGGACGAGGAGAAACAAAGAAAGATCTGGAGGAGGAACTCCAACTCCAACGAAACGAGGGAGAAATGCTAGTCATAAGGAGGGTCCTTCAGACTGAGCCGAGGAGGGATCAATCGTGGCTAAGGCATATTATTATCTGCATCAAATGTACCGTGAAAGGAAAGGTTTGTTGTTTGATTATAAATGGTGCGAGTTGTGAGAATAAAATTTCCACTTTGATGGTGAAGAAATTGGGGTTGGACACACATAGGCGTCTTCAATCATATTCCTTTATTTGGTTGAAAAGGGGAAAGGAGATACACATGGATCAACTGTGCTTGGTTGAATTTTCCACCCGAGATCGACTACAGGAGTAGGTGTGGCGCGACGTGGTACTTTTGGATGCTTGCCATATTTTGTTGGGGAAGCAATGACAATTCGACCGCAAGGCTCAACATGATGGGTTCAAGAACACATTTCTTCATGAAGGTTGGAAGACACATAATTCTTTTTCCCTTCCAGGATGCGAGAGGAGTAGACATAACAGAGGAAACGGTAGTCCCAAGAGACAACTTAGTCGGTGCCAGAGGCTCCAGTGGAATGACTTTGGTCTTGGGAACTGAGGAGGAGGCTAAGATAGCAACACCCATACAACGCTTGCTTTGTTGCTTTTGGGACGTGATGACCAACATCCTTTCGAAAGGATTGCGCTACCATTGAGGGACATTCAACACGCCATAGATCTCATATCTAGATTAGTGTCGCCCAATAGACTTGCCTACAGATTGAGAACCGCAGAGTAAGAGGAATTACAACGACATGTACAGGATCTTGTTGTGAGGGATTTGGTTAGCAAGAATACCTGTACGAGTGTTATCCCTGCCTTGATGGTGCCCAAGAAAGATGTATTATGGAGAATGTGCATTAACAGTCAAACCATCAATAAGATTATTATTAAATATCGATTCTTCATACATCACCTGTACAATCTTTTGAATCAGTTGCATGGATCCATTGTCTTTTTCAAGATCGATTTGCACAACAGATACCACCAGATTCGAATGAGGCTAGTGACGAGTGGAAGACCGCTTTCAAGTCCCATAATGAATTATACAAGTGGACAGTTATGTCTTTCAAATTGTCTAATGCACGCAACGCATTCATAAGATTGATGAATCAAGTGTTCCGAACTCACGTTTGGAAGTTTGTAGTGGTATTTCGATGATCTTCTGGTATACAATATATCCGATGAGGATCAGTTACTGCACCTGAGGTCAATCTTTGAGATTTTGCAATCAGAGAGACTATACACCCATCCAAAGAAGTGTCACCTCCTGAAATATATATGTTTGTTTTTTGGGTTATATTGTATATAGTGCAGACATTCAAATGGATCCCACAAATATAGAGCCTATTGTTAGTTGGGCAGCACCTCGGTCTTTTATCGAGTTGAGATAGTTTTTTGGGCTAGCATCATGCTATAGGCTATTCATCAGGAGCTTCAACATTATCACAACTCCCCTAACCGAACTCTTGGAAAGGGATAAATTCCAGCGGATAGAGGGAGCTCAGGCTAGTTTAGATACACTGAAGGAGCTTGTGACCCAAACACCAGTATTGTTGTTATCAGACTTTAATCAGGTGTTCGAGGTGGAGTGTGACGCCTCCAATTTGGGGATCAGAGCATTATTGAGCCATGAAGGCCACTCCATAACATTCTTCAGTGAGAAGTTGAATGGATCCAGGAGAATATTTGACGTACGATAAAGAGTTCTATGCGATCGTGAGAGCTCTTAATCACTGTAGTCACTACCTACTGACGAGCGAGTTTACCTTATTCGTAGATCATGAGAGCTTGAAGTTCTTGAACAGACGGAACAAACTGAAGGGCTGACGCGAATCCTGTGTGGAGTTTTTGGTGTCATTCTAGTTCGTGCTTATGCACCAGACGAGAAGCGAGAACCGAGCAGCAGATGCACCGAGCCACTGTCATTTGCTAATCACTTTTATGTAGCCTTGAGTCTTAGGCTTTGAGGTAGTAAATAAGTTGTACTGGATAAATGAAGATTTCAAGGAGATATGGGAGCAGTGCAAGGAAAAACCTACCGAGTAGTATGACAGGGCTGATAGTTACTTGTTTCGCGACTAAGTTGTGTATTTCTAAATGTTCGCTGAGAGAGTCCATTATTCAGGAGAGCTACAATGGAGGACTTGCAGTACACTTTGGCAAAGATAAAACTCTTGCACTTGTGAGAGAACATTTTTTTGGCCACAATTGACGAGAGATATGGAGCGGTATGTCAGTCAATGCAGGATTTTTTATGTGGTCAAAACTAGAGGGTAGAATGTAGGACTGTACACCCCATTACCAGTACCTGAGGCCCCGTGGGTGCATGGATTTTGTGGTGGGTCTTTTGAGAACACACCAAGTATTCTATGATGGTTTTGGTGGATAGATTTTCAAGGATGGCGCATTTCGTACCATGCCACCGGATGCTGGATGCATCACATGTTGCTGATTTGTACTTCAAAGAGATCGTGAGACTACACAAGATACCTAGGACCATCACTTTCGACAGAGTTGTTAGATTTTCGGATCACTTCTGGAGGTCCTTAAGGGGGAAGCTTGACACTAAGCTTCAATTCAGTTCGGCAGCTCCACAGACAGTCAGACGGAGATTGCGAACAAAAGTCTAGGGAACCTTTTGAGGTGCTTCATTGGAAAGAATATGAAGCATTGCGTTTTGATTCTAGCTCAAGCCGAATTTGCTTACAATAGGTCTATGAGTCAGACCATGGGGCACACCCCATTTGAGATTGTGTATGAGCGCAACCCTCTTACTCCACTTGACTTGGTATCACTCCTTTCGACGTCAGAGATTAGTGAGAATGCTAAGAAGAGGGTACAAGAGATTCAGATGCTAAACAAGAAGGCAGGAAAGAAGATCTCCAAGCAATATCGCAAGTACCAAACACTGGGAAATAAAACTAGAAAAAATACTACTTTTCAAGAAGGAGACATAGTGTGGATTTGGTTGAAGATAGAAAGGTTTTTAGTGGGAGTTTTTGGCAAACTCAAGCCCATAAAAGATAGACGTTTGAGGATTCTCAAGAAANACCTAGGACCATCACTTTCGACAGAGTTGTTAGATTTTCGAATCACTTCTGGAGGTCCTTAAGGGGGAAGCTTGACACTAAGCTTCAATTCAGTTCGACAGCTCCACAGACAGTCAGACGGAGATTGCGAACAAAAGTCTGGGGAACCTTTTGAGGTGCTTCATTGGAAAGAATATGAAGCATTGCGTTTTGATTCTAGCTCAAGCCGAATTTGCTTACAATAGGTCTGTGAGTCAGACCATGGGGCACACCCCATTTGAGATTGTGTACGAGCGCAACCCTCTCACTCCACTTGACTTGGTATCACTCCTTTCGACGTCAGAGATTAGTGAGAATGCTAAGAAGAGAACAAGAAGGTAGGAAAGAAGATCTCCAAGCAATATCGCAAGTAACAAACACAGGGAAATAAAACTAGAAAAAATACTACTTTTCAAGAAGGAGACCTAGTGTGGATTTGGTTGAAGATAGAAAGGTTTTTAGTGGGAGTTTTTGGCAAAATCAAGCCAATAAAAGTAGACGTTTGAGGATTCTCAAGAAATTGAAATACGTTGCCTTGAAGATCAACCTACCAGGGGACTACAATATTTCTGCTACTTTCAATATATTAGATTTGACACCGTACTATAAAGAACTAGAAGCTTCGAAGAATGAGGTCGAAACTACCTCAACCTTAGGAGATTGTTGCGGGATTATCTTGGGTTGTGCCGGCGGCTAAACCTTGGACAGGTTCAACTAGGAATAAGGGGGGGCTAATTGACCCAATTGGTTGGGTTAGGGTTGCCGCTCAAGAGGAGGGGTCTCCCCTTCCTAGTTATCTACTTTTATTTTCTTTGTTTATGGTCAGTTTTTGCTTTTTTGAATTCCTGCTATTTACGTCTTTCTCCCTCGTTAGGGCTATATCTGAGGACAGATGGTGTTTCGACTGTATCTTGCTCCGTGGTGGTGATTACTTCCATATTTTCTTTCCTATTTTCCTTGTTTGCTTGTTGCCGCACCTTCCCTGCGACCCCTTCCCCACCATTGCCACCTCTCCCTTCACCACATCTTGTTGTATGGTCGCATTAGCTCTTCCCAACCTGCTGTCGCTCACTCCATAGCACTGCATCTTGCTGTCCAACCACTTGCTGCTGCTACCATGCCTCCCCATGGTCCATCTGTTTGCTGTCGCATCTCCATATCCTTCCCTAGTTGTTGTCCAACCACAACTCACCATTTTCATCCTCGCCCTAGGGTGTCGCTTATGTTTGTGTCGTTTTGTTCCTGTTTTAAGAGTTTGTTGTAACCCATCTGAATTTTAGCAATAATATTTTTTATTCCATTGCAGTTTGGGTTAACTTCGATATCACCCCTACATGCTGCCCCCCATCCACACTCGGCTGAACTCCTCAACTGCTGTCGCCGCCACCCTCCACAACCCATACAACCATTCCGATCCACTTGACTGACTTCCACCACCCCTGGATCAAATATAGTGTGAGTTTTGTGTCGTGTTGTTGCTAGGTCTTGTTTATTTTGTGGTTGTAAATCCCTATTTTGAATTCAGCAATACTATTTGGTTTTCCTATTTTTGTTTTCCTATTTTTACTTGGGTTAATTCAGGTATCAGTAACTATTGCAAGCAATCTGTAGATTGATGTGTGCCGTATAACTAATATAATACTTTATTGTAGTCGACACATGGTGAAGCCTCTTGACTTTTTTCCTTTTGAGGAATCACTTCAACTAGTTACCTTGCGGTGCTTTAGTATGCCGTCTAACTACCAAGTTTTGTTTTGCTTTAATGACAGTATTTCTTCTTACATAGCCGTTGCTATTGACATTTTATATCACTCTTCATGGCTTATTTGTAGGATTTTGGCTCATTTCATTATCAAATTTGTAGCGGAAAGTGTGGAAGTGTATATTTTGGGATTAAAAATGTTTACTTTTGTGATTTTTTGACAACATGCCGATGATTCTATCTTACTAGGTCATAAGCTCTTCTCTCTTTTTTCTTTCTTCTGATAATTTGTTATCCAGATTCTTCAAAATGTGCTTGAGCTGGTTCTTGATTGTTGCTGATATAACTTTCTTTATTTGTTTATTCCAACTCAAATTTCATTATCACTTGAGGATTAATTGACTTGTCTTGGGCTTTATTCGTTGAAATAATTTCATTCATATGTTATTCACTAAATGCAACATCCATACTGATCATGCATTTTATAAATATTGGTTCCAAGTATCTTTTATCTCCTTTATGGTTGCCAATAAAAATACATTTAATTGCACATGGCTCCAGCTTATCTTTCATGATGTGAGCATATGATCTACATTCAAAGGACTTTATTTCTGAATAATCGATTGGTTTTCTACTCCAAGATTCATGGGGAGTCTTTAAAGTTCAAACAAATAGTTGAGGATGAGCATTTATTGATAAAACTACATTGCAATACTAACCACTTTCATCCAAAAGCTTTCAAAAAAGAAAAAAAAATCCATACATTTGACCTTTATAAGAATGATCCTATTGATCTTTGCCAACCTTTTTTTATGTGTGGTCATCCTCGCTGTGTAATGGCTTGATATCCCTTGATTTTTTTGTTACCTTTGAATTCATTAGCACAGAATTGAAGTCCATTTTCTGTCCTTAACCTTTTTACCTTATTACAAATGTGACTTTCAACAAATTTTTTACATTCTTTGAATTTCTAAAATGCTTTTTTTATTTTAAAAAAATATACCCACTTCTTTCTTGAATAACACTAATTGAAGGAAAGATAAACCTTTTACGTCCTTGTGAGAGATCCTAATTTAATTTAGTCAAGAACTCCATTTGTCAAGTGCATAAAAATAAATCCGAGTTTTTTTGCCTTTTCTATAACACAATGTTCACAGGAGTCAAAGATTATTAATTTTGCTGCCCCGTATCAGACCTTGTTTCTCAAGCTCTTTGAGCCTCTTTGACTTATGTAGTTCATATACCATAATTGGATTACAATTGTTAGTTTATAGTTATATCAATTTGTCTTCTGATGTTTGTTCCTTGAATCTAGCAATTTAATTCATTGTTCAAGATTTGTTTCATCACAATAAATAAGCCCTTCTTATAAGCTTAATCTTTCACTTCCACCCTTGAATTCATTACCAGATTTGTCTAGGATTCCTAATGCAATTATATTTCTCTCGAGTTTAGGTATATAAATCACTTGTTGCAGTTGCCACTTCTGTGACATCAAACATGTGGAAAGAACAACCTTAATAAAGAATTTGATTTTTTACTAGAATCAGATTCATTGATGGAAAACACCTTAGCGCTTTCATATCCCTCCTTAACTGCTTTTTTATTGTCTTGATTGTTTCAATCTTTTAAGCATTTATCATCTTCCTTTCTTTGCATCTCTTTATGAAATAATCTACTTTGTGGAAAATGAAGCATATCTCCAGGAAATTTGACTTGGATCTCGATTGAAATTTGTTGCTGAAATCACAATTCATTGTTGTCCATGAGCTGTAAAGCACACACAAACCTTTTGTTCATTTGATTTTCTATCTAATATAGAAAGAGTGGTTTCATCATATAACATAGCGTTTACAAAATATTATGCCTTTTGGTCTGAAGATTTTAAATGAACCCTCTTATTTTTTGTATTCAATGATTGTAAGATCCATAATGACCTTGTTAAAGTCAGTCAAACTCTTCTTAAGTGGTTTAGATTAATCTATTTGCAAGATGTATAGCCTTTTCTTAAGAATTGATTTGCATTTGACCTCAAGTATATGGATTCAAGCTTCCTCATAATGCCATTTGTCCATTCCTCTGCAGTTTTTCTTACAAATTTCTGCTCTAACACTCAAAATATCTCATTATGAGCTTTTATCAACAAGATTTGATTGATTCTTTTGATCCAACTTTGCCATGCTTTTTTTTACAGTATCAAATTCAAAGCTTGATACACTAGCACAGCAAGCTAATTAACCCTGTGAACTTTCTGATAGTCAATCTTGCTGATGACATATCCATTGTAATAATTAGTATGAGAAAAGAATTTTTTTCAAGGCTTCTTGATGGAATCCCTTGTCGAATCCAAGGTTTCCCTACTTCAATTAGTTTTGTCCTTTTCCAGTATTTATGTGCTTGAAGCACGGTTTGTCTCTCATCTTTGTCAATGCTTTTATTTTTGTTTCAATTGACTACTATGGTGGAGGACATAAAGCATGTGAACTAATAATTATAGTTGTTTGCGTTACAAAACGGAGCTGGCAGGGATATTTCATGATAACCCATTAATGTTTGTTCATCGGTTTGTGAGTGAGAAGCATTATATTGAAGTTTGGTTCCCAATTTGCTCCATAATGTCTTCCAAAAGTGACTTAAAAACTAAACATCTCGATCCGATGTGATAGTATGTGGAATGCCATGCAATCCAACCATCTTTGATGTACAAATCGATAATATGATAGGCATCTAAAGGGGTTTTGCATGATACAAAGTGAGTCATTTTGAAGAATCTATCCACCACCATTATGATAGAATCATTGTGTCGTTGCGTGCGTGGTAAACCAAACCCAAAATCCAATCTAATATTCATCTAAGAAAATTCAAGAATGGATCAGCTCATCCACTTGGTCATGCAAATTTCAATCGAGTCCCATATCGTCCCACATTAATTTCAAATTACATGCAAGCATTTGTGGATCAGCTCATCCACTTGATGTTGAAGTTATTTGTATTCCTTTGGAGACATTCTATATGTAGGTTTGTTGAGGATGACCGAACCAGACACAAAGCTAATGACATATTGTGTCTCTTGTAGGAGGCAATCCTGTAGGAATCTCTGCGGGAACTATATCTTTGATTTGTTGTATCCTTGCTCTTCGGAAGGAGTTGGCGGTAGTTGTCCGTAACTGTCGGTTATGATGAAGAGGTACCTCATAGTTGTCTCTTTAAGTTTTTTCAAAATCAATGGAGTAAAAGTATTGATTTTAGTCCCCACTTGAATCTCTTCCTTTATAAGCATCAAAGTGGTTTGAATTCCTCTTTGATAAAATAATAAGTGTTAACATAACCATCAAGAATTGTACAACGATCATATTGTCAAGCCTGACTAAATAATATGTGACAAGGGTCCATCTAAAATAAAACTTGTTCCTAAAGTTTTCGATTGATCTAAAATGACACCATGCATTGCCCGTTAACTTTAATTTCAACCCCTTATGTCACATGAGTTGGTAAGGATGGTTATGAGATTGAGTAGTTAGCTCAAGCTTTTCCACTATAGTTGTTGTACCACATTCTCTAACTTATACCACCGATGATAAGGTTATAAACCTTGTTCGAAACTGTGCACTGGAATCGAAAGATGTTATGTCATAACTAATCTTTATTGGAATATTGTTCGACACTTGGGAGATGTTTTATCACTAGTAATTCCCCTTCATCCTCATGTATAATTTGGTCCTTCGTTGGATTAGTATATTCTTCTACTACATTGTTCTCTAGATCAATCTACTTCAATGAAATAATGCCACAGTTAGGACACCTTGAGGCTATGTGGCCTAACCCATGAAATTTAAGCATCGTATACTAGATGTAGTTCCTTCCCTCGTTGTAGTAACAGTCCCTTGCGGCTTGAAAGTAGTTTTGTTGTTGTTTTGTACATTTCGACCACTGGCCTCTGTCCGTAATTGGACTGATTTGCTAGAACCGCGCAAATCATTGGTAGGAATGCATATTGCGGTGTTCCTACCCAATTTTTGCTACTTTTGAACCTTCACAGCCAAGTTAATCACGTTCTATAATTTCCAAAACAGTTGGAGATGAACCACATTAGCGATATATAGTCATATACCACCCAAAAAATGTGCATTAGTGCACTCTTTGGGTTTGAAAAGATTGCATTTCAGCTGAATTCGACAATATATTCCACCACGGATAAGTCTTGTTGATGAATGTTATGAAGCTGGATGAAGACTTATTATAGGTAATACCCGGGTAAGAATTTTCGTTGCATTTTTTTCTTTATTTTGGTCCAAGACGTGATCTTGATTCTTCCCTCTCTTTTTTGAATCCTCGTTAAGTTTTCGCACCAAAATAAGGTCTTCTTCAATTTGATCGTCACTGGTTCGACGATATGTTCTTGTGACACCTTCTTGAATTTCATAATTCATTCAACTGTATGTTGCTGATTGACAAATATATTAGGATCCAATCTTCCATCAAAATTAAGGTCGAGAGATTTCCGTTGATTTTCACGCCTCAACGTTTGTATAGGTTGTTCATCACCATTAGATGTCTCTTGATGGAATGAATTATCTTCTTCCTCGACGATCACCTCATTTTCGGATTCATTTTGACATTTTTCTGGATCTCACCATTCAAGAAGCGCCAATCTTATTTGTAGACAACGAATTTCTTGTTGCAATTCTTCCGCAACCAAATATTTGGTTGGACAAACATTGTTCCTCCTTGGCGACATCTTCAATTGGTTTTAGTCATTGGAAAGAGAAGTCAGGGAGGCCAACAATGAAGATGAAACCGTAAGAAGGCAGACAACAATGAAATCAATAAACAAATCAGAGACAAATTTCTATCCTCTTTGAAAAGAAAAAAAAATGAATGCGCAAGAATTGGGAAAAGGAAAAGAAGACTGCACAAGAACTCGGAGAAGGAAGAGAAATGATATGCAAGAATCGTGTTTTGATACTAAGATGATATCATAATAAGGCAAAATTGAAACCTGCAGTTTCAAAAATTCCAAAAAAAGGAGAAAGCTGAATCGAAAATCCCAAGAAAGAGTAAGAATACATTTGCTGAAAAGAAAGATGGCTGGTTACCACCTGGGCACCATTCCGGGATACTAAATACATTTCTTAATCCGAAAGAATATGAAAGGTTATTACAACCAATCAAAACTCTCCTGTCCTTTCTAACATACAAGGTAGCCTTACATAGGCAATCCCATTACAAAAATAGAAAACTAAGGAAAAAAAAACTTAATTACAAGTATGACACTCGACTAAAAACATCCGTAATTTCGGCTCCGACGTCACAAACACTAATAATACGTTATATACAATTGTACTAATATAATCTCATGTAGGGTAAAGCTTGAGTGTTCACAAATGGAACTTTTGATTTATTATCCATGTGATATGACTTAAATCCAAGATTGATTTTGAGATTAATTATTCAACAGCCTTTTTCCCTTGGGTCTGTGAGGATCTTTTGAATTACATAACTTGTGCCTATTGAAATTAATGGTCTAGTTAGGTTTCATCTACTTTCTTTTATTAATTATATCACTGCTTTTGACATCGGTGCATCATTCTCTCTCCATTTTGTTTGATCTACGAGTGTCTATCTTTCTCTCCGCTAACCATCGCTGTAAGTCAAATCAGATGGAAATCCATTGTAGCAAACAATCGTATATCCTTCGCACAAGCAAGCACAAAAAAAATTCTCTCGTTGGTGAGAGGGTAATCAGCCATAAGGGTTTGCATTTATGGGAACTTTTGAATTTGAAGTATAAATATGAAGTTATTTGCAAGGATTAAATTTCTTTTGGACGCCATATCTATTACCTATCTCAGACTAAAAACCATTTTCCTTAACAATGAAATGGAAATCTTTAGTTCCCCAGTAGAGCCTCAAGAAAAATGAGTCTTTGGAATGGGTGATGTAGAATACATAATGATTCTTATTTTACTTTTAAGGCCTTTTTATTTTATAATTGAACACCATCCTACAAATTTGTGCATACTAATCACATAAAATTCATAAATTCTAGAACTCCCACCTTGCTGAAATCTACCTTTTACTCTATGAAGGAGAAGTCAAAGTCTACTTTCTCTCCTAATTACCAACTTGCCGAAATCACTGCTTCTTCACTTGGTTCTGAGCTTAAACATTATGAATCGAAAGAAATTAGATGCATGTCTAGACTTGCTTAAATGTTGACATTTGTTGTCATGCATTAATGCCCACTGCCATCCAGTCGTATTGATGTAGCTGACACTATTTTTCTATGTTTGGCAGATGATTGACGATCAGGACTTGGGCTTCTTTGCCAACTTCCTCGGGATCTTTATATTTGTATTGGTCATTGCTTATCATTACGTGATGGCTGATCCAAAATATGAGGCCAATTGAGTCAAAGAATTTCTCCGATGCGGGAAAATGTAGAGGCTACTTTTAATGATGTTTTAGATGTTCTGCTTTTCAAAGTTTTAATGCTTTCTATTGTACTGCACCTGAATTATAGTGAAATTTTCTTTGCTCTAATGTAGTTATTTAAGCAAACCATAACCGAATTGGCCCTTTCTTTAAAAAAGAAAAAACAAGGAATAAGTGTTATTTTTCCAAGATGATGTTTTTTTCCCTTATTTATTTATATATTCTTTTTTTCCATGATAATGTGTCAGCATTCCTATCGTGTCTCACTGTAACGAGCGCTATTTACGTATGTTATACGCACGCAATTCTGCGTGCGTATAACCCCGAGTAACCTTTTAATAACCTAGTTATTGGGGGTATTAGCCATAATAATATCTCAATAACCTCCAAATAACCTACCAATACATTCCACGGTTCGACACTCATCTTTTTTCCTGTCATTGGAGGGTTTCATAAGGTTACTGAAGGTATTAATCCTAATAACAACAATATAACTCTGTAATACCCTTCAAATAACCTTCATAAACACCAATTATGCTTGTGCATGACATACATAAATGTTTTTCCATTATAACATGGTAAATGAGAATGCAAAATTATTTGGGATGCCCTGAATCAAATGATGTCGATTTGATTATCTCGTTATATGTTTCGGTGAATTCTTCTGTGTTCTCTCGTTTTTGGTTATTGGCTTGGTTGGCTAGATGTTGATGCATAATACTTATACTGTTCTAAGAAAAATACCTCATCATGTTCCCATTTAAATTTAACTTAGAATAAACCTTTTATAATATATGATAATTATTTCTTTTTGACAAATACTATATTTGTACAAATAAAAAAATAAATTAATTAAGAAAAATGTGTCATTTTGAAATTAAATTATGTTAACTCTATCAATAATCACGACCATCATCCCTAAATTTTTCTCTTCATCATGATTGACCACTTCCTCTTCCTACTTCATTATCTCCAATCATAGGAGTATTCTATTTTAAATTAGTGTTCTATGTTAACTGATATGAGCATACCTATATCTTGATTCATGTCAAAGATCCTAAATTTTGAGAAGGAGCTATGTGTTTATGTGTGTGAAATAAATATTTTTTGAAGTAATAAAATACATTAATTTATTATTAAAATACTCAAAAATAATGTTAAAGTTCTTTTTGGGCCAAAATTTTTTATATTTACTTTTATTTTTAAATATAACAAAGAAATCAATACACTTATTATTGATAAGGTTACGATCTAATCTTTCAAAAGTCTTTCCTCTCGTCTAAGTCAAAAATTTACTCATTTATTTCGCTTCAAACAGACCAGCCTTAACATTGTTGTCACATAATGTTTACATCAAATGAAAGGAGGAGGTCTACTTGCCTTTTTCTTTTTTCAAAGGGAAGGTAATAGAGTTGAAATCACCCCCAACCATCCAAGGACTGTGTAAATTGGCAATTCAACAATTTAACACAAATGTAAGAATTGTGGTTCATTACATAACTGAAATTCAACCTCTTTTTTCCAATGAAACCAGATTTTAAGATTAAAGTTGTAAACATACTTGAAATTACCTAGCTTTCTCATTGTTTTAGGAATATTGTTTTCAACAATCATAGGCTCCAATAAAGTAAAACATCTAAGCTTGTGAATCCGATAGAGATTCATTAATTTGTTAGAGGCATCAAGCATAGCAGTACCTCTAACATTCTAAAGTAGTAAATTAATCATGACTAATGGATCTACTTTGCCTAGATGTGTATGTAGGTATGTATATACGTATATGTATTCTGGATGGCTTGCATGAGTTCCTCTCCTTTTTTAGTGCTATGGTTTTTTAGGATCTTCTGGATGACTATTTTTTTTGTGATATGCATATCTGACGCACGAGCTCGATATTACGTGGGTTAAAAAACCAACCAATAATTTTTTTTTTTTAATAAAGTTTGATGTCTTATTGTAGTGACAGATTCATTAATTTATATATTGAGTTTTCTTAGACTTCACAGCTACATAAATTTTTAATTAATTAATCATGTTATAAATTTATACTAGTTTTATATCTAAGGGTAAGTGTTTTTAAGCCTTTAAGAAAGATGAGTTCAAGGATTTCTGAGAGTGAATTACATTGCTACTGCAGACTACAATGTTCTATGCTAATTTCGCGTCACATAACTACGTGAGACAATTTTACAGGTGCCCAAGGAGAATCACAGAAAACTAGCTATTTTATGTGATTAGATGGGCTGAAAGATTCCACCACTTAGAGTGATAATGCGTGAAAAGTTTCCTAGAGAACGGCTTACCTCATGACATACACCGTCTGTATTTAAAAAAAAAGTTATCATATTATTAAATGTTATTTTAATAGTCATTTTCTTAATTTTGATAATCATGTTATTCACTGTTTAGTTAGGTGTTTATCTTTAATTTATAATGTTCTGCAATGGATATTTGCTTTGAAGTGTGAAATGTTCTGTTACCAACATTATTATACAAGGGCATAATAATTATTTGTTCAGAAATAGCTGCAGCAAAACTGATTTCAAATTGCAAAAAACAAACATACAACTAGTTTATCCATAGCAATATTATGTCACAGCTGTGTTGCGTCACAGCTGTTGCGTAACAGTTTATTAAGACATTTCTAGATTCTTAAAAAACTGAAATGATGGAAACAAAAAAGGAAAACTCCTTTCAACCAAACAATAATTTCTGTAAATTATTACCTTATTGCAAATTTTTAGAGCAAAAAAATCGCTACGACGATATCTTCCATATAAACTCATAGAAAAAAACATTATATTAAAAGATTTCTAATCATTTGCTTCAATTTTTGTTAGATGATAGTTATATTCAGACATGGTTTTTTTCTTCTCCATCAAAAGCTAACCATTTGAACCACATGCGTTCATCTCAGGCTTTGTCAAATCTCTATTTTACGACTAATTATATTATACAATTCTAAAAGCTGTGTATTGTAATAAGACAAAATATCATACGTAGAAAGAATGTTTGGCTCAATAACAGAAAAAAAATTCAGTCATATGAATATTAAGAGTGCGTTTGGGGCAGCTTGTGCTTATCGAGATAAGTTGCTTATCTGAAAACACGGACCACAGGGGTCGACCTGCGTTCCACATTTAGTATAAAAAACAAACTGTGTTTTCGAATAAGCTGCGCCAACACAGTTTCCGAACGGTAAGTTAAAAGAGAAATTTCTTAGAACAATAATTGGGCAGCCATAATCACTAAATAAAAAGGTCAAAACTTGAGAAGCATTCCGTTAACAATAATAATACCATTTTATCTTATCAGCACAACACAACACAACACAAAGGAGCACAAGACATCAAATGCTGAATTGGCTCAAGGAAATAATTCAAGGAAGATTTACATGCATACCACCCAATTCTTACCTAAACTTTAATTTTTTACATTTATACCACCTAGCATGAAAAGATTTATCTTTTCGAAGTTAAAGTAATGATATTTTTGATGTGATATAAAAGATTTGGGCAGAGCAAAACTAAAACAAAGTAAAGTTTAGGTTGTAGATATATAAATTCATGGGAATTGGGTGATATGTATGTAAATGCCCCATAATTCAAACATGCAAGGCAAAAATGCAGCTAATAAAACCTCATAGAAAAACTTGAACCATAATCATCGAAAATTTGAATTATTCTTAAACAAAGAATAAAATTAAGACAAGACCATAAACATAGTCAAAGCCGCCTTCAGGATTCTAATAAAACAACTCCATAGAAAGAAATATACAAAATAAATACATATTCCTAGGGGTGAGCATAAGGTTGATTCTGATGGTTCGGTTTTTAAATAGAGCAAACCGACTTCAACCGAAATCCAAAATCCAAAATACCGAACCAAACAAACCGAGGTTTAATTTGATTTAAACGGTTCGATTTACATAATTTAAAGAGATAAAATTATGAATATCACTAAGTGAGGATTATGTAACCTTGATCACTAGAAAATTTACCTCAAATCTAAACATTTCAAGGAAATATTACCACAAAAAAATTGATTTTCGATTCATTCGGTTAAATAAGAAGTAAAACCGAACCATAAAACGAAAGCCAAACTTTAACAATTTTAAAAACATAACTGAATTTTGTATTGTAAACCAAATTTGCTCGGTTCAATTCAATTTTTCGGTTTAAACCAAATAATGCACTACTCTTTTACATATTACTGAACCTAGTGTAGCAATAACCCTATTAAACATATAAATGATTGATAAAGTGATATTAATTTCTAGCAAAGAGGACGTGATCAAGGTTTTCCAAAATTGAAGAAAGCACTTGGGCAGTACAAACAAAATCCACCAGCTACAAAATCCTTTTTATATAACAAACAAAAATATGTTCAAGTAACATCTAACTAAATGAAAATTGATACGCCTAGTAGGAAAAAATGATTAAAACATAAAAACTAACTTTTAATAATAGAAAAATAGGGTTACAGCACAACTCAACAAAAAATAATAACACAACATACATGACACAAGCAAACACCTCTATGGTGTATTACAAGAATGGTGAGGGTCGACGAGGTGGATTTGGCGGCTTGGGACAGCAAGGGTGAATGCAGAAGAGGGGTCGGCAAGGGTTGGAAGCTAAACTGGAGGAGCGGGCGGCAGGTTAGGGTGGCGAGAAGGTTTTTTGGGCCGTCGGGAGTAGGTTGGAAGGTGAAGTAGCAAGTTGGGAAGGTGGCAAAGCAGCTGGGAAAACTCGCCTACACTTTGGGAGGGGGGACGACGTACAGGGAAGTGCATACAACAATGGGAAAGGCCGTGAGAATGCAGTTGGTGAGGGAAAACAACGGCTGGAAGAGCTGACAGCAAGCAGACAGCTAGGACGAGTGGAGGAGAAGGGTTAGGGAAGATGAAATGGGAAGATACATTACCACCTCAGATTAGGATACAACCGGAGCACCACTACCTCCTCAGATACAACCCTACAAAAGAGAAAATTCTCCACAAAATATGACTGCAAACACAACAAAGACCGACTCCCACACTTAGAGGACAATAATTTATAGACTCCTAGAAAACTTCTACACAAATGATAAGGTTGAGAAGGCGAAAAGAATCCAGAGAAAACTTCACGAGTGTGGCAGCATGCGAAGCTTCCCCCCCCCCCCGGATCGTGATTCTTCTCGCCCAAAGGTTCTCTTGCTCATGTCGCACTTCTTCGCAATGGTTCGCGGGTTGGCACCTGCAGCAATTGGCGCGGGCCTGTGAGATGTTAGTGCCCACGTTAGAGGCACAGTTAGCACCTGCATCAGTCTCCCTGGGTTGGGTGAGCTTCGACTTCGTAGGCCGAAACTTCTGTTTTATTATCATCTACCCCTGAATCCCAATGGCAATTGCACTGTCTCCCGAGATACCTGAGGATCTTCTCCCAAGTACGAGCAAATATCCACCTCAATCCGATCTTTTGGGACTGCAAGCCCCGTACGTACTGTTGAATTTCTCAAAGTAGATCACATGCGATTCATTATTGTGTGTCATGAGGTGGCTAGAACACTCCTGCCCTGTGGTGGAGTTAGCGATACGTTATCGACTATGAGGCCCTGAAATCTTTTCTATCATATTTGTCCCGTGTTAGGAACCAGTATGTCGGTTCACTCATTTTGCGTCGCCACTAAAACTAGTTCGACTAACGCCTCTCTACTGATAGGGGATCCTGTGACCTTGGGCTCCATGAAATGAAGTAGGGTGATGCGCTTTTCGTTCTTAGTGGTGAAAGATATATGTTTCTATATCCATCGTATTGAGTTCTACAGTCAAACCATCACAGTTGTCCCAATGGAAATCATGTCACACCACACCTGGTCCTGTAGTTGGCCACCGATCAAAAACTCTACCAAGCATCTTCGACCGATATTAACCTAAGTCTCCTTTAGCCATGCCAGCGAATGCGGTTGAAAATGCCTCTAAATGGTCAGTCCCAATTTTTCTACCATTTGTGTCAATGCCACGTTTTTTCTTATCCCACTGTCGATGATGCGGCTGCATACTTTCTAGTTTACTATGCAACGGGTGTAGAATATATTGTGGCGAAGCCACTACATATCTCTCATGTCCTCGGGTTGCAGGATCGTTCAAATCACGAGTGCTTCTCCTCTGTCTTATGGGAGTTGATATTCCTTGCCCTGTTCCTCAATTCTCTTTTCGTTGCTCAACTCTTCCAAGACGTCTTGATTTGTGAGAGTGACTACCTTGCTCGTAGAACAGATGGAGACTATGTGGCCGTAGTGATGACATCGGTAACACTTCTTTGTCGATACAATGTTGGAGAAGCCACCCTTTTCCTGTTTCTTCCCGTTTTGATCTGAAGTGTCATTCCCTTGTCCGGCCTTGTCCGTGTCTTCCAGGATACCCTTGTCGGTTGTGGTAACAATAGGTGATTGTCTGTCTGAAGAATGATTATTGCTTGCTCTGCTTCTACTGTCTTTCCATCTTTAAGGCTAATGTCTGGAGATCTCCCAACATCCAGTGCGGTTGCAATTGCAACACATTGCTAATGACAGGCTTCAGTCCCCAAAAATATCATATTAATGTATGCTCTTCCGTCTCTATCAGTTTGCACTTCAATTGTAAATAATCAAATTGGGCTGTGAATTCCTCCACCGAAAGATCCTCCTACTGCAAGTTGTGGAGTTTCAGAAAGTTATCCTGGTGATAGTGGGGTGGGAGGTACTTTTTCTGCATTGTCCTTTTCATCTTCTCTCACTTAGTTATCTTCTCACTGTGTTCTCTTTTCCATTGTCCACAGTAAAGAGGTATTTTTGTTTACTTTATTGGCGGCTAGCTTGACTCGTTTGTCCATTGGTACATCTTTATATTTGAAAACTCATTCGACTGATTGTAGCTAGTCGATAAACTCATTGGGGTCCATACCTCCCTCAAATTCTAGGAGGTCTACCTTCATGCCAAAGTCCCGTTGTGACCTTCATAAGGTGCTTTTCTCTCAGCCTCTTTTGCTTTTGAATACCAAAACGGTGTCGGTGATATTCCTAGTCATTATGATCTTCCCTATGAATCGGATTTAGATCCACCTCCATGTCTTCCCCTCAACTTTCCTGATCACAATGGAAGGTAATCTTATCCTGGTTCCCGTCATCTAACTTGACTAGTCTTCATTGCAGAAGACGAATTTCTCGTTGAATCTCTTCCCGAGTAGGGTCTGGTGCATCTCTCCATAGTGGCATGGTTAGGGTTGGGGATTAGAAGGAAAAAAAATTGGGTGGATGTGACTTGGGTGGGGTGCATGTGACTTGGGTGGGAGTAAAAAGCTGGGAAGGTTGGACAACAACTGGGAAGACTCGTCGTCACTTTTAGGAGGGTCGACGGTGAGTGGGGAAGTGCAGAAAGAAATGGAAAAGGTCGTAGGAGTGCGGTTGGTGAGGGAAAACAGACAATAGCAGCTGATAGCAAGTCGACGACTCTGATGAGTGAAGATGGGTTAGGGAAGATGAAAGGGAAAGATACATCACCGCCTCAAAGTAGGATAAAACCGGAGCACCACCATCTCTTCGGATATAACCCTAAAAAAAGAAAAACTCTCCACACAAGAAATCAAAAAGCAAACATAGCAACGACTAACTCCCACACACAGAGGACAACAATTTATAAACTTCTAGAAAATTTCTACAAAAAAAGACAGGAGAGGGAAGGCAAGAAGAGTCCAGAGAAAACTTCACGGGTGCAGCAGCATGCCATGCTTCCCTCCCGGGTCGCGATTCTTCCCGCCCAAGGGTTCTCCCGCTTTCACGCTTCTTCGCGATGGTTTGCGGGTCTCCCGCGGCAATTAGTGCCAGGGCCCGAGCGCTGTTAGCGCCTCGCATTAGGAGTGCAGTTAGCATCCGCGTAAAAAATACAATGACATAGTATATAGCACAACTTATTATTATACATCATAAACCTGGAAGAAAAAAAAAAAAAGAATAAATCAGCAAGTTCACAGTAATCACATTAACACTCAAATGAACATTCAGTAATGCATGAATCCTGGATTCCATCTCGTAGATGACGATTTCAATAAAGAATCACTACATATATGAACAATGAAAATCTGCTCTCTGGGGATAAGAGAAAAGATTGATATTTGAAGAGAAATAAATTGAGAGTTCAGGAACGAGCTCAGCTCGATGTACTCTACAGGGAAATTGGAGAAAAAAGATCATAGCAAAGAATTAACACAGAATTATACTGGTTCAGACTTACGTCTGCTGCACCAATAGCCAAGAGAAATATAGACAAGGGAGATTTACATGCATACCACTTAATTCTTATGTATTTACATATCTAACACCTAAACATAAATTTTTAAATGCATGCCAACATAACCGTGAATGAACATGTGTATTTCACATTTTAAAAGTTAAAATAGTAGTATTTTTCACGAGATATGAAATATTTGATTGGTATAAATGTAAAACAGCAAAGTTTTGATGTTAGATATGTAAATACATAAGAATTGGGTGGTATGCATGTCAACGCACCTATTCACAATAGCAAAGAATCGGGCAACATGATAAGTTTTACTGCCAATGCAGAAGCTATCAGGTTAATACAAGAGAATACAAATGCTTTAAGTCTTTTGAGAGGCCTCGCGAGACGAATGCAATTGAAATTTTTTGCTATTATTTATCAATTAGTATCTCTGATACGAGTTGCAAATTTGAAGGATTAGAGGGATTACAACATTTACCGTTGAAATCATAAGACTAGTCCACCTAAGACTTAACTATTTTACTTTTGCAAAAAGTTGAGGGGAGAGCCTAAACCAACTACTGTCGCAATTAACTAATTCTTAAGAGTGATGAGAAACCAATCATGCAGCCCCAAATAGTTGTGAATGCAATTTTGGTTGCTTCAACATGCAAGAGCACAGCTGCATGAAAATCTATAATGGCACTGTTTCCTTAATTCAAAAAAATGTATTAGCAAAAATGAGCCTTTTGCAAGTGGTATTCGCGAGCAGGCAAAGCCCTAGAAAGTAATTAAAAAGACTGCTACAAAGACTATAATCAAAAACAAAATTTTTATTTCCAGGACATGACAGAATGTGAAAAATGTCTACCATTATTCAAGCAGACTATTGATAAAGTTTTATTGAGAAATCTCAACAAATAGAAAAAGGAGAATGTGTCTGATTCTCCGAGCACCATTATCACAGTAGAAATAACATGAGTAATGAAAGGCCCACAATGTCTACTTAAGAATGCTCCAAGTCACATCAATGGAGTCCCTCACCTTTCCATTTTAACTGAGTTGAAACTAATAACCAGTGTGCATAAAGAAGATCAATTACATACCTTTAGCAATCATCTAACAGTTCAAACAAGCTATGAAGCACATTCCATATTCACACCTAGAAGATGAAGAATGAACGAGACCTGAAAAAGTCAAACTGAGAATGGGTTGTCTAAAACAATTTTAAGGAATCAGCACGAAATTCCCACCATCCTGAATTATACATTTGGAGAAGCATTTCCACTAAAAGAAACTCCAGATTAACAAACATACTGTAGAACACAGTGCCTTGCCTTCCACCATCTTAGTAACATGAAGTAAGGAAACTGTATCTTTTTATATTCCCCTCACAGATACGGCAGATTATGTAGATTACCAAGAACATCCTCTGTAGCATCTAGGTCAATATCAAAGTGAGAAATACCCACCCCAGTACCAGTGTATGCTTCAGAGCCTCTTGCTCCCCGGATCTCAGCTCCCTCATTTCTCGATTCGCTTACTCCAGTTAAAAATGACTTTTTGGAGTAGTTCCCAACTCTTTTTTTGGCAACAGCCTTTTTATTTCTCGCCGGCGTGCTCCTCGCCACATTCCCCTTCTTCCCAGCATTCGAATCAACATTCTGGTTGGCGGCTGCAAAGTTCACAGGCACAGCATTCAAGGGCTTCTCCGGCTGACCTCCCCGTTGGTTTCCCCACACCGGGCTAATGGGAATGAAGGGCTTCCACCCATCGCCAAAATCCGGTAACACTACAGAGCCTGAATTTGAAAGAGCGCCGAAAGTCGGACCACCACGAAATCCCAGAGGGAAAAATCCCCACGCGCAGTAGTACATATCTGTGCCAGGCACCAAAGGCGGCTTCGTCGCCATCTCGGTAGCATGAAAGGGTTGCTGGCACGTTCGACATCGAAGAAAACGGTTTAGATACGAGTGATCGTACTCAAAAACGTGACAGCAAGAGGGGCAGGAGGTCCAAAAGGTCCGAACCGGCCGTCCCGCCCCTTCTTCAGCAGCGCCGTTTGATCGGAGATGGGAAGCAGCTATCTGGATCTCGGAATCCAGCAGGGATTTTTTCACGGGGTCAGATAGGACAGCATAAGCATCAACGACGAAACGTAAGGCAAGGCTAGCCAGTGGGGATCTGTTTCGATCCGGGCTCAAGAGGAGGACGAGGCGACGGTAGCTGCGCTTGATGGCGAGGGAATCTTCGTTTCCACCACCGCCGCCGCCGGCGGAGGTGGATGAGGGAGGATGTGGGAGCTGGAGGATAGAGTAACAGTCCATCTGGTTATTAACACGGTGTTGGGAAGCGAGAAGCACATCGATGACGGCGAGTGTCAGGTCAACGCCGTCGAGAAGGGGATCGGATTCAAGGGCGCGCTCGGCAAAGCGTTTGCTGCCGACGAGATCACGAGCTTCGAGCAGCTTCTCGGCGATCTCGAGGAGACGCCGCGCCTCCAGCCCGCCTCCGCCGCCGGGATCCATGATGATTGCTAGAAAACTGCGGGTGATGAAATGGCCGCTTCTCTGCAAGTAGGGTTTTTTATTTATTTCTTTTTAGTTGTCTGATCCAGTGGATTTAGGAAGTAAGAAAGGTTTGTGTGCTGGAAATTGAAGGCAACGAATTCTGCAGCTGATCCAGTGGATTTTAGTAAATATTATGAATACAAATTTAGTAAATTATATATATATATATATATATATATATATATATATATATATATATATATATATATATATATATATATATAT
>NEWO01000049.1:361433-399893 GCA_003013225.1 Phalaenopsis aphrodite
ATATATGTATATGTATATGTATATGATGCGTAGTATTTTTAAAAATTTTAATTGACCACAAGGCTACCAAGATTTATAATCAATTAAAAGTATTAATTAAGAAAATAGAGTAAAAAATTATTAAATTAGATTCAAATGATGTTTTAATATAAAGAATAACTTTTAAATCTTACCCTAATCCTTAACATCTTATGATTACGTGATTAGGGTTGTCAAAACGACTCTTTGTTCGTGAATGGCTCGTGTTCGGCTCGTTTAAAACGAGCCGAACACGAACACACTTTTTGAGCTCGAAATATAAACGAGCTGAACACGAGCTAAGCACGTTCTCGCTCTTGTTCGGCCCGTTTACCCATTATTACAAACTACGTGACTGATTGCAGCCTCATGGACCACAGCTCATGCATCCCGGCTCTAACCCATGTAGCCTGCAAACATCATCACAGCTCCCCATGATGGTTGACAAGACAAACAATGTCCTACATGGTCCCCAACTCATGCATTTCCCGACCCGACCCCTACATCCTACGACCGTCATCATAACTTAACAGTATGGCCTACATGATTAACTAAATCCTATGTTGTCCACAACTCACACATCTTTTGACTCTGATCCTTGCATCCTATGAACGTCATCATAGCCCACCATTATAGTAAACATGATCGCCCGAGGGCCTATGTGGTCCACAACTTGTGCAGCTCCCGATCCTGACCTTTGCGATCTATGAACATTATCGCAACCCACCACTATGGCTTACCTGACCAACTAAAGCCTGTGTGGCCCACAACTCATGCATTTCATGACTTCGATCCCCACTATATACACACGTCAACACATCTCACCTCTATGAACTATGTGACCAACATGTCTCAAAGCTCCTAAAACTTCCTACTATGACCTCTATAGCCAACTGATGCCTCTAAAGCAACCGTCTGCAGCTTACACGACCAATCACCACCATAGCTTTCAACTACAGCTTACATGACAAGCTGGTGATATGGATACCATCGACAACATTCACGATGAACTTCTATCTCTATAGAAATTGACTACGGCCCTTGGAACATGTCATCACCAAAATCTACTGTCTTACTACAATTATTATCAATGCAACAATTGTACATTTACACCAATTAACTTTGTAACTCTATATTTACTAATTAAGGAAAAGACTGGACCAGTGTACTCATCATTCATAGTGGATTGTTTAAACTTGGCTAGTCCCCATGGTTTTTGTTTTCCAAGTAAAAATCAAGATGTCTAATTCTGTTTACTTCTCTTTTATTATCTGAGTGTGCTGGAGTCCCATATGATGCTAAGATGCTAATTCATTACTCTACAGCTGTGGATGTTCCAACATGCATTAAAAATAATATTCATCATAGCACTTGAATTAATTTTTATTCAATTTGTTGGACATCTCTAAATTTTGATTGGATTTAGTTGAGAACAATTATACCAAAAAAAAGTGATATTAATATAAATTATTTGTTAAGATAGCAAGAAATGGACGTGATTTTAAGTTTCTTTAATAATAAACGCTATAAACTTATTCAAAATTTAATGTTTAACACTTATATATGTGATATATCCTATATTAATCAAACCACGTGTGTGTGTGTGTGTGTGTGTGTTTATATATATATGACCATTTTACTAAAACAATTTGATACATGGGCATCATATAATGACTATCTCAAATATATAACCTAGTCAATAATATGTTAAGAAAAAGTTAAGTAATGTTTGTTGGAAGTTTGCTAATACTATACGTGTAAATCTCCTCATTGTCACCCTTTGGGAACTCTCAAACAATTATGCTTCATCTTCTCATTTTCCTCCGAATCAATAGTTCAATATATTTTTTGTAGTCTATGGTATAATTATTATAATCGTGAATCTTGAGGATAGATTTTTCGAGATGCTAGATTCATTAGTTTTTTTTTGTAGGAAAATTTTCAATCTTCAGGCTACCCCTCTAGCTTACTGAGCCATTCTTATAAGTATTGAATTTTTTCTTGGAATTTCTCGATCTTAATGCTCAAGCCGAAGCATCCGAAGCATCCGAAGCATGTCCTCTTAAGATTTTCATGGACCGACGATTATAACCTTTTTAATCCTAAAGGAACTTACACTAATCAAAAGTTTATTAGAAGGATTTTGAATATGAAATGAATCACCTTTAAATGTTATTTGAATTAGGTTTCCTTATTTAAGAGTCCACCAATTTTATAAATTCATATTTTTCTCATAGGATTTTCCTACAACTTCCATCTCAAGGCTTTTGATATCAGTAGATTTTGTGAAAGCTGAATTCACTCAAAGCTTTTTTAGGTATAAAATTACCACAATTATATCTAAAGCAATTGAAGTATAAAACCAAAATATTCTCAGTTTTTCCAGGAACTCTATACCTGAGTACTACAAAACAGCTTCACTGTAATATATTTTCATATCTGAAAGCTATGATTCCTTGTTAAATCCACTTCCTCCAGGCAAAATGACTCCATAGAAAATTGATTGAGGGCTAGTTCTTGGTTGCAACCATTTCTCCTAAATGTTAAATGCAACAGATTTTTAAAAATCTGAAAAACTGCAGTCAGAAAACCAAATATTGCAAATTGAGAAACAGTAAGAAGTTCTTTATTAAAATGAAGTAGTTTTGAACCAAATTTTGGTTTTCTTTTATAGACAAAACATGCAAACTTCTAATGACGGGCAAAGTCTAAAGAGCAAGTCAGAACTAAAAAATTCCATGAAAGAAGAAGGCTCAATTTTATTTAAAAAAAAGTAAAAGTTCTAGTACTTGACACCAAGGGCGTCAAGGTTGTACATCACTAAACATCCGAAATGATAAAGCTTACAAAATAAACAACTATTTGGTGTTTGATGTGAAGAGAGAGAAGTAGAGAGGGCCAAAGACCGCCACTGATGTTCGTGATGTGATTGGCATAGGCGGCTCGACAAGCGTTGGCTTCAGGAGAGAATGGGAGAGAGGGTCAAAGGTTGGCACACATCCGTGGTGTGACTAATGTCATTGGCTCAACATGCGTTTGTGGTTTCCAGCATGACGAGAGAACCAAGTACAAGAAAGATGCTGCGGGTTTTGGCTATCACTCCCTACTTCGTGGTGGTGTTAGTTAGGGCGTCCTAATGTAAGTTGGGCAAAGCGGGTGTCGTTGACAAATAAAAAAAAAAGCTTTTACATACATAACATCCAAAACTGTCATATTTAACTATCTCACATTCAAACCTTCATAATTACAAACATCATATGAAAAGTAGCACTCATTATCACTTTTTAATAATCAAATCCGTCTTTTCATCTATAGATAAAATGTTATGTATGTAAGATTATAAGTTTAGGCGTGATATAGATAAATCCATAAAACATGGATCCTATGCATGTGATTTTCCCTATAAGAAATTGTGTAGCCCTCATAAACAAAATACCTAGATTCACTGCGAGCAATTGCTAAACGTGGGTCTACCCATGGGGCAATCAGTTTAGAGTTGTGTAGCATTTATTCTTTAATGTTGCAATGGTGCCATTGATACAATATTTTTTAATTCAATAATTTCATAACATTTAATGTTGCAATGGTGCCCATGACTTTTGAAAGGTAGGTTGGTTGATACAACAATGGCTTCTCTGAAATTAGGTTCAAGGAGAGAGACGTAGGAAGGAAGCTAAAATGACTTGTTGCCTGCAGCCAGTTTAATTTATTTGGTATTTAATTTTGACTGTGTCAATTTATATTTTTTGTAAATAATATTTTTTTAATTAAAAAAATAAATTAAGAAAAAAATTGTATACATAATACATAATTTTGTATGCATTTTCATATCTAATAACAAACATTTAATATTTTTCTATTGAACATTTAAATCTTTAACATCATATTAAAAATAGCACTAATATTAATTATTTTAAAATAAAAAATATTTTTTGCAATGTATATACTTTTACATAAATATAATTTTAAAATATTATATTTAAAATTTTATTTTCATCAACATGAATAATTAAACTAATGAATTTATTTCGATATAAATATAATATGTATTTTTAACAATATTTCATATATTATATTCATGCGAAAATAAATTTCATAGCTTACAGATTACTTTGATCAGCTACGCTAAACTTCCTTCCTTCCATTCAGATTCTCCCTGTCGAATTAGAGGAAGTACTACCCACCTTATGCTTCCCTCGAATTACCGGCCTGAAATCAACCAAACCAAGCAATCCATGCCTTTGAAAAGGCAGAGGCGTTTTCCTCCTCTGCTCTTCCGCCGCCGCTCGTTTCGCCGTATAATGTTTCTCATGTGCCGATACAGCCGGCGGACGTACTCTTCTAACCACCCCTCCTCCTCCCCTGCTTCCCGCCTTCTTATCCTCCCCTGCTCCATCACAACTCACCGCAGAAACAGAGGGCAAAACTGTGTACTTTTTCAGAGGATCTTTGCTTCCTCTTCCAGTAACTCGCCCTTCCGACGCGCTCCGAAACAGAAGCAAATCCCTCAGCTTCGGCCACTTTCCACTTAGCCCGCGCTTCGTGGGATTAGCCGACGGGCTCGTGGGCTTCGTCAGGTGCTCTTTGTCTTTTAAAGGAGAAAGCGATCTCGTTTTCCTTCGCCCATCTCTAGACGATTTTTGGGGGAATGAATTCCGGTGAACAGTTTGCGGGTGAAACCTGCTGGGAGAAAAGGGGAACTCGAAGACATCGCCGCTGGTATCGTTGCGGTGGGGCGAGTTGGGAGTTGGATAAGACCGGATGGGGGAAGCTTGGGCTGGGCTTGCCGGAGCGCTGGTGTAGATGTATTGGTGCTTGAGGGAGAATGTGGTGTTCGTGAAGTGGATGTCCGGTGATCTTGGGATTGGCGTGGAGACCTCCATTGATGGGAGTGTTGTGATGGCTGCGGTGGGAGGGGGTGTTGTTTTATACGTGAAGTTTTGGGTGGGGGAGAGGTAAAGTTCCTGAACAATGGAAACGCTGAAGTGAAAAAGTCGGGATTTTGGACGAAAGATGGTGGTAAAGTCGCGTCAGGATGGCAAATTAAGCCATAATAGGCATGTAATAACAGCAAATATTACGAAAAAGTATTCCATACGGATCGGTGTCCCGGACAACGATTCGGTGGGCCCCACCTAAAATTTTTTATTATTTTTTTAAAAATAGAAATAATCCTGACCGTAAATCACCGTGATCTACGGCCAAGATCGAACACCGCATGCAGAGATGCATGCGGTGTCCGCACGCAATAATCCTATCCCGATTCTGGGTAATCTTCGTCGGGAGTCTAATGAGACCCATGGTAATACATTAAGATTGATCTGTATTAAAATCTATGAAGCTCATTTAACAAGTGTGGCTTAATTATTAGACTCTGGATGCAACTGAAGTCCTAACTTAATATAGGTTAAGCACGAGTAAAAATAATAAAAAATTTGTCTTTATATACCTCGTTGTAAATGTTCAGAAAATCATTATATATTTTTTTAATATGAAAGATGGTGTTAAATTCGTTTTTATTTAAATGAGAGGAGTAGGGCTGTAGACGAGCCAAGCCTGAGCGAGCTCAGGGACGGCTTGTGTTCGGCTCATTTGAGACCGGCTTGTGTTCGAAATGGCTCGTGAAGGGTGTGCTCGTATTCGGCTTGAATAATATTTTCTGGCTTGAGTTCGGCTCGAAATTGGAGGAATCAGAAGAAGAAGATGTTTCGGAAGAGGAAGAGAAACAACAAACCCTAATCTCTCGCCACCGAAACCCTTTCGCGATTTTGAGGGGAGAAGGAGATGACTAGGAAGAGGAGGAGAGTAGCGAATACAAATGACAAATCCTAAGCTCTCGCGGCTGAACACCTTTCGCGATTTTGAGAGGAAGAAGAAGAGTCGAAAGAGCGAGAGGCAGCCGAGCCCGAGAATCGCTGGTTGTGGCTTAGAAGTAACGAGGTAGAAATTTTTTTAAATTTTATACTTATATATTATATTATATTATATATATAACTTATATTATATAAATATATAATATTTATATAAGTAATATTTATTAATAATTTGTTATATATTACAATTTATATGATTTAATTTTTTAAAGTTTGATAAATTTTTTTATTTTAAAATTTTAATTAATTACAATTTATAATATTTATTTTTTGAATATGTATTATATGTGTATATATATATATTTATTTATTTCTTTTTGAGTTAATTCGTGTCAAACACGGGTGAACAAATGTTTGTTCGTGTTCGGGTCGTTTATATTTCGAGCTTACAAATTCGTTCGTGTTCGGCTCGTTAAGCTTAACGAACGAGCTGAGCACGAGCTGCTTAACGAGCTGAACATGAGTTGTTCACAAACAACGAGCCAAATTCACAGCCCTAGAGAGGAGAGAATTCTGATAAAAATTTTTTGTTCTTTGCTGGCTGTAGTTCAAAAAATTTATTATTACGGATATGAGAGAATCGAACTAAGAACTTTGACAAATATTTCAAGATTTTTACAAAACGGAAGACTAATTTGAACTCAAGCTTATTGCAAAAAAAATAATGAATATCATAATTAGATACATGTTACTTTAATTGAAAAAAAAATTTAATAATTATTCTTAAAGTTTTAGGGTTAGCCCTCTCTTTAGTGACTTTGATGATTGACATTTGTCATCTTTAAATAATAATAATAAAAATAATAAAAATAATAATAATAAAATAATAATAATAATAATAATAATAATATATTTGTTTCTAGATACTTTCTACCACTGCCTTTTTTTGTCCTTGCAACGTGCTAGAACGATATCCATATTTCTTTTTCTTCCAGCACGCTAAAAGATTACAGACAGAGATGTTAAGAGCATACGTTTTTGACAATCTAAACTTGCAAATTAGTTGGTGTAGGATTTGGTTATCTCCTTGTTCAATCGTGATTTGTCCATGAATTACACCATAGCCCCTTCTCATAAAATCATCTCCCTATCTATTGAGGAGAAAGAGTACAATATGTGATATTAAAATTATGTCTTATTTGAATTGAGCAATTACATGATATTTAAGGTTTTTTTTATATACGAGAGCCTATTGCTTAGCTGCCCCATGATTTGATCGGTTGAGCTGGCATGACTAGCTCGATAAGGCTCGATAAGAGTGACTGAGTCGGTGAAGTCAGTCAATTGAATTTGATTAGCTTTAGGCCTGAGGGACTGACTCATTCAGCTATACTTTGTTGATCGATTGATTTAGTTCAGATATTAACTCCATATCCTTATATGAGGAGCTGTCGTCAGTAGAATGAGCTAGATCATCAAATAGATGATGAATCACTTTAACTCGATAGATTACTCATTTATTGATGAGAGAACTCCTTCAGGATATTTGCAAGGCTTTGTTATATTGTCAATTTTTGGTGACTGATGAGAAACCTTAGGGGATTACATGAGATGGCTGGTGATGGTGGGGAACTAGAGTTTTTTTTCTGGTTGGATCTGTCGTAGGTCGATGCCTTTGTTCTTTGGCTGGATGACAGTAGCTCAAAAAAATTTTGTTCTTCTGTTGGATGACATCAGTTCAAAAATTATATTATTACATATATGAGAGAATTAGGCTTTAGGGTTTGCGAACGGAGGAAGACGAAATAGCACTCAAGCTTAATCCAACAAAATATTGAATATCATTATTAGATAATTGTTACTTTACTCGATAAAAAAATTAATATTTATTCTTAAAGTTTTAATTTTAACACCATCTTTTGTGGATTTAAGAATTGACATTTTTCATCATTAAATAATAATAATAATAATAATAATAATAATAATAATAATAAGTTATTTGTTTATAGCGACTAACTAAAAAATCTCTCACAATCCCAACCTTGTTTAATTATCTATTTCCATCCTTTGAGCAGCTCTTGAGATTTTCGGCCCCCCTTCCTTTTTTGTCCTTGCACCCTATGCTTGAAAGATATCCATATATTTTTCCTTCCACCACGCTAAAAGATTTCCGACTATGATTTTAAGAGCATGTGTTTTTGACAATCTAAACTTGCAATTTAGTTGGCGTAAGATTTGATTGTCTTCTTGTTGAATCCTGATTTGCCCATGAATCACACTATAAAAGTAGAGCATAAGAAATGAGAGTGATAAGGGACAGTGGGAGAAGTAAGCATTGAAACGTCTTGTTTATTAGTCTCTTTTCATAAAATCATCTCTCTATTTATAGAGGTGAGAGTATAAGTTGTGATATTACAATTCTGTCTTATTTTAATGGAACCATTATATGTTATTTTATGTATTTTACATATAAGAGTCTATTAAATAGTTGCCATATGATTTGATCGATTGAGCTAGCATGACCTTGGCTCAATAAGGTCGGTTCGATCTGGCTGACTGAATTGGCACAACTGGCCACCTGGATTTGATTAGCTTTGGGCCGACGAGACTAACTCAGTTAGCTAAACTTTGTCGATCAGTTGATTTATTTTGGTCATTAACCCTTGGTTATTGGATGAGGAGCTCTTGTCCGCAAAATGAGACTAGACAATCGAATAGAGGACGAATCACCGTAACTCGATAGATAACTCATTCATTGTTGAGAAATTTCCTTTGGGAGGATTGTGAGGCTTTTTTGTATTGTTAATTCTTGGTTTCTAATGATAAACCTTGAGGGGGTCCTAGGGATGGCTGGTGACGGCAAGAAACTAGATTCTTTTCTAAGGCTGGATCTGTCGAGAGCTAGCTCAATACATTTGCTCGGCTTTCCAGTGGTGGTTAGCACATGTGCTGATAAGTCTGTTCAAGTCCAATCGGCTTGGACTTGGATGATTCTTTTTCACATTCTTTCTTCTTGGATGTCTGCATCTAATCAAATAAGTGGGGCTCTTTTGGTCTCTTTTCGGTGGGGCTTTTATTATACTTTCTTCTTTCTAGGTCGTTGGATCTTCTCGGGATTCAAGCTGCCCCATTCTCAATATTCATGTTTTAGTTCCCTGATTCTATTTTTTCTTGAAAGTGATGTTGTGACAAGAATACGAGAATTAAATAAAAAAGAAGATGTCATTTATTTCATAATCAAATTTTTAAAAATAACTCCTTTGATTTTTGTGCATATGATTCTCATAAATAGGGCTTGATCTGCTCCCGAGCAAGGAAATAACAATCATTGTCTATGGGCAATAGGTGGAACAATATTGTTTGAAAGGTGAGAAGAATAGGAAGAAGAGGGTTACCATCAAGAAGCAGAAAACATGCGACACAGTGGATCAAGTAGGATCATATGACTCATTTCATGGTTCTCGATGGAAAAAAAGTTGAGCGATTATCAGGATTAAGCAGGGTTGACCTAGTGTTAATCTGTTGATTCAACTTTATATTGTGGCTCAAGACCTACCGGCTACATGGACCGTGTAGGAAGTTCCTAGTAAATTACGACTATTTGGAGCGCAAGACACAAGGATCACTCTACTACCACCTAGTAAGAATGGTGTGTCGATTACATAAACTGAATTTGATCGAAACCATGGCATGAGGAGCCTCAGTCTTGCTTGTTAGCTTCAAATTTTTTCTCCTTTCTCACATTATCTATTGATGCAACCAAGCCGATACCAGTTGATAACTTGCATTCGACAAATGTTGGTCAGGATCAGATTACAACGCCATTAATGGCAACCCATACACCGACTAGGAGTGAAAATGGTGGGCTTGACTGCCTTAGCGATTTATATGAGACCCATGAGGAAAGAAAAGATGGATGTCTGTTGTTCCATAAGTCGTTTGCTTGCCATGTGGACAAAATTGAGAACTTCAACTAGGAGGCTAGGTTTCAGCAACAGGAGGAGATGCACGAGCTGCCGACACATGTGGAGAAAATTGAGAGGTTTGAGGAGGAGGTGATCACTCTTCATTTGAAACTGTCAGACGTCAAGGATTCGTGCCTCATGCTTCGGGCTCGAGAAGAACTAAATTGAGCGAACCTATTCAAGCTAGAGGGTGAAGATTTGCATAGGAGGCTACTTCGGTGGAGTGATGTCTTGGCCAAAGTGGTAGATGATCCTCTTGTTAAAATTTTCTTTTAGGATTGGTTTTTCGAGTGTAATATGTATCTCTTAACTTCAAAATAAAATTTTATTTTTTTTTCTTGAATCCTACGTTGATGTGATATTTATATCATTGCATTTTTTTTTAAAATTACTATATAGCCCAAATTATTATGTTACCCTATATGTAAGGTCTATGGGTGAAATCCAACTTTGCTTTTCATGTCCTTATGCTTTTTTGTTGTGTGCTTTGCTCTAATGGCTCCATATAATTTTTGGTCAGTCATTACGCTTGAGCGGTTGACTTTGACACTAGGGATGGTGACCCAATTAAAGGATACTTACGTCTTTGATATGGAAATCAAGATCCAGACAATAGGAAGAAATAACCATGCAACAAGCTTGTTAAAAATTATCTCATTTTTATCGAGAACAATTCTGGTGGAGTTTGAGGCGACCATTCTTCCAAGAGTTGCGAGAAATCTTCAACCATTGTGTAGTTATCTCTGCTCAGGTTATGCCAATGTCTATCACTGCTATTATGATGTACTTTTTCTCCTACCACCAAGTAGGGATTATGTGGTTGATAATGTTATTCACTTACATATTTTATAATTGGGTTGACTCAGAGAACTATGTATAGTTTTTTCTTAGCTGAATTACTGACATTAGAAAATAAGATAAAGGACTGGAAGCTATGTTTCTTCCTCATCTTTTCTTCCTCGGCTTAGAGCATCCAAACCTTTTCGACAATGGATGTCTCTTAAGGACAAGTAACATTTTAAGTTTGGGGGATTTTGACATACCTAAAATATTTAGTCTTTATGTACACATTTTTATACCTATTTTTGAGATATTGTGCTTTAATGAAAGAATTTGTATTTTTTTCTTTTAGGTACAATAAAATGGATGAAAAATGGTGAAAGGAGTTAAGAAAATCAAATTTGGAGTAAAAATGAAGAATGTGTGAATTTGAACTGAGACACCTAAGCACCCAGGACTGGCGTTTACGTGTCTGTGAAACAGAGAGAGCTGCACCTAAGTGCCAAGTATCCCACGTTTAAGCGTCAGAAGTAGTTATTTGATGATTCAATGAATTTGGACGAATTTTTGAAGAGGTGTTTGAAGCAACCATTGGTGACAATGTGGGAAATAATTAATGGTCACGAAAATTCATTCAATTTGCTCATGAAAGAAGATAAATTCTAGAAGATTCATTGAATGTGGACACATTTTTAAGAAATGCCAAGCGCCTATTGAAAAATTATAAAAGAAGACTTGGATTGAAGAGAAAAAGAATCTATCGAGCCAGCCCACATTTCAGTCACCATATGCCGCCGTCACTGCCCATAGCCATCGCCGCCAGTTTTCTTTTTATTTTAAGTTGTAATTTGTATTGTAAGTGAAGGAAGATATTCAAAAGAACTTTAAGATTTTGGTGGACAAGATTTTAGATAATTTTTTATCTTTGTGACTACATTTGGTTTTAATTTAAACTTCTTGTTTGTTTGCATGATTTCTACTTTCAAACTTAACTATGGTTGTGTTTTCTCCATGAATTCTGAGTAATTTTCTTTATAATTTTTCTTAAAATGATAAGTGGTTAAGTATTGGATAGAAGTTGTGTGAAATATTAGTCTTTAATGTTGTAAGAAGTTATGATGATTTTAAACCTTGTACTTCATTTACTTCTTGATTTGGTCAGTTAAGAAGTTAATACATGTTGTGAGAACATGTAGGATTTGAGATGATATTGTCTCAGTCAACAAATGGTAAGAATCACATGAGATTGTATGGATGAGAATGTAATTCATATGATTGAGTGTAAATAAATAGGGAAATAAAATTTGAAGGCGTAGAATTAGAGAACTTTAAAGTGAAAGACTAAAACCCCCAATTTAATTTATACTTTTAGTTTTTGATACGAGATATTAGTCTCTATGTGGAGGGAGAAGATGAAACTCTAGAGTGAGAGCTATTATATTCCTTACCTAATCCATCTTCAAGACTATTCAAACTATAAATTAATCGATGTTATTTATAGCATCTCTAGTAAGGGTAAAGAATATTATTGTTTCTATTTGAAACAACACAATTTAAATGCTTCCACAACAGAATTCTTATACTTGTTACTGAATCATGATAAGGAAAAATGTATTTTATTTATATTGCCTTCATCTTACAAATATCTAATTAAGTTTATTTAGCTGTTTAATTTATTTTTCAATTATCAAAAATTACAAAAAAGAGTCAAACTTTCATTCATATTATAACATTTAAAGTTTAAGCAAGAACAGTTTTCAAAGTAGAATTTGTTATTTAATTTCTTCTGTTTAGTAGTTGCATATTGTAGTTTTCTCTAAGTTCCTTTAGTACTTGATAACGATACGTATACTTACTTAGTATTCATATTTAAATATAATAATTGTATTATTATTTTCTTCGAAGTCAAGTTTGTGCCTAGTTGTTGTTGATGATTACGTTTTTGGCGTCGTTGCAAAGTAATAATTATAAGTAAGGAAAAATTAAGAATATAATCACATACATCACATTAATATATATAAAGAGTCGGGATCAGTAGCCCAGCCTTTCTAGTAAGAAATCATGCAGAACAAATTAGAGGGAAAGTAAGATTAGTAATTAATTACAAGAAACTTAATTATAACACTAAATTCGATGGCTACTTCTTACCAAACCAAGAAATATTAATTAATCAAATCAAAACAACCAAATGGTTCTCTAAATTAAACTATAAATATGGATTTTGACAGATAATGATACATCCAAATTGTAGAGAATTTACAGCATTTAGTACACCACAAGGGCATTATCACTGGAATGTAATGCCTATATGTGGCTTGAATGCTATAGTATTGTGTTGATTACTGTAGGCATTCCTGATCTGATAAGTAATGCTATAAAAAACATTTTCTTCTCTTAATTTTACTCTATCTAATTTGTGTTTTAGAGTTAGGGATCTATCTAAATGTCAATCATTGAGATTAACAACATAGTTAGGGTGAAAGTTAAACATTAGGGTTTGATAACATAAGTTTCCTTGTATAACTCCTAGTAAGACATCTTTTTTAGAGTGTATAATTCTATCATCCTATATACAGTTCGCTATGGGACTATCAATCCTTTTACGAAAGTATGCATTAATTAAAATTTGAATTCCTCTAAAAAGACATGTTTGTATTTTTCTAGTTTTCTATTTTTTCTGTCTTTTCTTTTTATTTGTTGGTTATGTAGAGGTATTCGAGTTTATCCTTCTGTATTTATTATATCAATATGATGTTCACCTTGTCGAATACTATAATATATACTTATTTTCCATAAGAAAATTGGCATTTAAAAAACAGTTTTTGTTCCAAAGGATAATTTTATTTTTTGTATTTTATTGAAAGTTTCTTCAAATAATGTAATATGTCTTTCATAATTGTTAGAATTATCATTAATTATATCTGAGTCTAGGTTATCTTCCATTAATCAGAGTATAAATAGTCATCTATCTCATTATTTGAGTAACTTATATTTATTAAACTATCTTCTATGTCTGATGATTGATACATTTCTTCTTCATTATCTGTATCAGAAAAAATAAAAATTGGTTTTAAGTTATTTTCGTCTATAACATCTACGAATTTCATATGGCTTACCTTAATTCTTTGGGGACATTTATTTGTGTAGTGTCCATCCTATTTACAAATCCAACATTTATTTTTTTTAAATATTTGTATTATTATTATTATTCTTTTTTCTAAAAGTTGTTTATTAGGATCAAATTGCTTTTTTCTGTATTTTCTTAAAGAACTTTTTATTTTTATTATGGGAAGAAGAGCACCTGCATTGTTGAGCTACTAAGTCTGATTTTCCACAACATAGTGATTGTTTATATTGTTTGTTTTGTTTATGTAAATTTATAGGTTGATATGGTTTAGCTAATTTTTCTAAAGTATATCGTATTCGACTTCCTAAAGTTATGTCATTTTGATATATATTTCTAAATTCTTAGCTCCATATCATATTATATGGTTTAGGTAATTTATAAAAGTACATGTCTAAATATAGTAATCTGTCATCGACTGAAATGTCATAAAAATATCTTTGATAATCACAACTATATTCGTTTAAATAACATATATTTCAGATGCTTAGTGATGTTATCCTTCATTTTACTAAATCAAATTAATGTTTTTGTTTTTCGGCTTCAGCGATATATCTAATTTTATATCCTACAAATTTTCTTTTTATATAATCTCCATAAATAATTGGTCATTTGCCAGGTGTGCCCATAATTCTCTCTCCTAAACAAGTTTTTCTAATATTTTGCTTTTAATCATCTTTTAATGCAATGAACCATTTTTTGATGATTCCAGTAAGTGTATTCTTTAAGAATCCAAAAGCATCTTCTCCTTTTAGATTATAATTATATATGGCTAGGTTATTTTCTATTACCCATTTATCAACTATTTCATTAATATTTTTTCTACAATCAATATTTAAATAAATACCATGTTTGCTTATAGGTTCAAGTATACTGTCTTGATTTCTAGTTTCTGTTTTATTAGATCTATATGTATGAATACATTTAATGATAGGAGGAAAGTAAGGAAGATAAGAGCTTATATATTGACTTGTACTAGCCTCATTTGTATTTGATGTAGAAGGCAATCTGATGATTATTGGATGAGGAAGGAGTATCGACTAATGGGTAATTAATGGGAGTAGTCATGAATTGATGTTCAGTTAAAATATTAATTAGATCTTTTATCTCACTCTCAGAAGGAGATGGTTCATCTACTGAAATAATTTTGTTGATACGTATGACTCATTGTACATTTCCTGATGAGCTATATTTATTTGTCAATTGTAAAATTTCTAGGTTGGCTGTGAATTTTTCTAAATTACAACATTCAACAAGAATAACAATAGTAGCTATATTGCTATTTAGTACTTGCCGTTTTTGAATAAGTTTTATCCCTAGTTCATGTATATTAGAAGTACTTTTTGTATTTGCCAACTTTTTATATTTAGATTGGATTATAATTTTTAAAAGTTTGATTTTTTTAAACTGATTTTGGTTTAATTCCATATATTAATCAGTTATTTAAATATAACTTCTGAGTATAGTCATAATTAAATAATTATAAATATTCATCATATATCTACATAGGTCTGTGACTTATATGGTCTACATCTCGTGCATCTGCTAAATCTGGCTCCCACGGTTTACGATTGTGTTCACAGCTCAGCAGTACGACCTACATGAACAACTACCATCTACATGGTACATAGATTGTGCTGCTTCCGACTCTGACCCTCGTAGTGTACGAATGTTTTCACATACTACTACTATGACCTACGTGACTGACTACAGCCAAAGTGGTCCACAGCTCATCCAGCTCTCGACTCTGACCTCTTTGACCTACAAACATTATCACACCCGCCACTATGATCCACGTGATCAATTACGATGACCAACTAAAGGCTGCATTGGCCCACAGCTCATGCATTTCACGACTTTGATCCCCACAATATACAAACGTCAACACATCTTACCTCAACGACCTATGTGACCAACTACGACCAACATGTCTCAAAGCTCCTAAAACTTCCTACTACGACTTTTATAGTCAACTGATGCCCCTAAAGGAACCGTCTGCAGCTTGCACGACCAATCACCACCATGGCTTTCAACTACATCTTACATGACAAGCTGGTGATATGGATACTATTGACAACATTCACGATGAACTTCTATCTCCATAGAAATTGACTACAGCTCTTGGAACATGTTATCACAAAAATCGACTTTCAGACTACAACTATTATCGATGTTACAATTGTACATTCATACCGATTAATTTTGTAACTCTATATTTCCTAATTAAAGAGAAGAGTGGACCAGTGTACTCATCATTCATAGTGGATTATTTTAACTCGGATCATGGTTTTTCTCTTTCTATGGTTTTCCAAGTAAAAATCAAGATGTATACTTCTGCTTACTTCTCTTTTATTATCTGAGTGTGTGGTGGAGTCTGTAGATGCTAAACTGCTAATTCATTACTCTACTGTTGTGGATGTTCCAACACACATTAAGAATATTATTGATCATAGTACTAGAATTAAATTTTCTTTCAATTTGTTGAAAATCTCTAAATTTTGATTGGATTTAGTTGAGAACAATTATACAAAAGAAGTGATATTAATTAAAATTAGTTAAGATAGCAAGAAATGGACGTGATTTTAAGTTTCTTTAATAATAAATGCTATAAACTTATTAAATATATATATATATATATATATATATATATATATATATATATATATATATATATATATATATATATATATATATATATATATATATATATATATATATATATATATATATACCATATCACTAAAACAATTTCATCCATGAGTATCATATAATGACTATCTCAAATATATAAACCCTAGTAAATAATAGATTAAGAAACAATTATGTAATGTTTATAGGAAGTGTGCTAATACTATACGTGTAAATCGCCTTTTTTGTCACATTTACATAGTAACTTGAGAAATATCATATAAATCTTTTAAGTTAAAAAGGCTAATAAAGATTGTCGAGAAAGTCCATTGGGAATTCTCAAACAATAATGCTTCATCTTCTTATTTTTCTCTCAATCAATAGTTCAATATATCATTTGTAGTCTATGGTATTATTATTATTATAATCGTGAATCTTGAGGATTGATTTTTCGAGATGATAGATCCATTAAAATTTATTTTTGTGGGAAAATTGTCAATCTTTAGGCTACCTCTTTAGTCTACCTAGCTATTCTTATAAGTATTGAGTTTTTTCTTGAAAATTTCTCGATCTTAATGCTCAAGCCCAAGCATGTCCTATGACAATCTGCATGGACCGACGATTATAATCTTTTAATCCTAAAGAAACTTACACTAATCAAAAGTTTACTAGAAAGGTTTTGAATACTTAAATGAATCGCCTTTAAATGTTACTTGAATTAGGTTTCCTTATTTAAGAGTCCATCTATTGATAAATTCATATCTTTCTCATAGGTTTTTTCTACAGCTTACATCTCATGGCTTTTGATATCAATAGTTTTTTGTGAAAGTTGAAGTCACTCAAATCTTTTCAGTGTAATTTGGATAGAAAAAGATTTTTAGCAAAAATAATCTTTTATTAAAGCCCAAGTATTACTTCTCAATGCCACTAAGAGTCTGTTTGGGGCAGTTGTAGCTTATTGAATAATCTGCTGATAAACTAGGTACAGTGGCTATTACAAATTTTTTTTTTATAAAAGCCAAACTGTTGCCAGAAAGCTGTCAACACACCTAGATAGATACGGTGTGAAAACACTGTTTTCAGATTTTTCAAAGCGCATAAGTTGCCAAAACGCAGTTTATCCAAACAAACCAGATGCATTTTCAAAACTCCACCGCACCAAATAAATTGCCCCAAACGGACCCTAAATTTGTCGTAAGATTCAAACTATAGAAACTATGTTTAGAAAATCTCCCGTACTAATAATTTAACAATACTATATTTGTAAACCTTCTCGATTGTCACCAATATTAAAAGTTGTGAAGGAAAATCAATATAATGATTATAAGGAGTGCAACCAATACAACTCAACTTGTTATGTTGTTTTAAATTTGCACAATTATTTCTAAAGCATTTGAAATATAAAACCAAAATATTCTAAGTTTTCCCAAGAACTCTATACACGACTACTACAAAACAGTTTCACTGTAAAATATTTGTCATATCCAAAAACTATTATTCCCTGTAAATCCACTTCCTCCAGCCAAAATAACTTCACAGTAAATTGATTGAGGGCTAGTTCTTGGCTGCAACCATTCATCCTCAATGTTAAATACAACTGAGCTTTAAAATCTGAAAAAACTGCACTCAGAAAATCAAATATTGCAAATTGAGAAACAGTAAGAAGTTTCCTCTGTTAAAGTGAAATAGTTTTGAGCCAAAGTTTGGGCTTTCTTTCTTTTCTTTTATAGACAACATGCGAAATTGTAATGACAGACAAAGTCTGAAGAGCTAGTTAGAACTCAAAACTTCCATGAAGGAAGAAGGTTCAAATTTAATAAGAAAAGTAAACTTTGTAGCGCTGGACACCATGGGCGTCAAGGTTGTGCATCACTAAACATCTTAAATGATAAAGCATAGATAATAAAAAGGTGTCTGGTGTTTGATTCAGAATATCCCTGTCGACACAGAGGAGGTACCGGCCACCTTATTCTTCCCCCCAATTAACGGCCTGAAATCAACCAAACCGAATAATCCATGCCTTTGAAAAGGCAGAGGCGTTTTCCTCCTCTGCTCTTCCGCCGCCGCTCGTTTCGCCGTATAATGTTTCTCATGTGCCGATACATCCGGCTGACGTACTCTTCTAACCACCCCTCCTCCTCCCCTGCTTCCCGCCTTCTTATCCTCCCCTGCTCCATCACAACTCACCGCAGAAACAGAGGGCAAAACTGTGTACTTTTTCAGAGGATCTTTGCTTCCTCTTCCAGTAACTCGCCCTTCCGACGCGCTCCGAAACAGAAGCAAATCCCTCAACTTCGGCCACTTTCCACTTAGCCCGCACTTCGTGGGATTAGCCGACGGGCTCGTGGGCTTCGTGAGGTGCTCTTCGTCTCTTAAAGGAGAAAGCGATCTTGTTATCCTTCGACCCTGTCTCCACGATTTTTTGTGGAATGAATTCCGGCGAACAGTTTGCGGGTGAAACCTGCTGGGAGAAAAGGGGAACTGGAACACATCGCCGCTGGTATCGTTGCGGTGGGGAGAATTGGGAGTTTGATAAAACCGGATGGGGGAAGCTCGGGCTGGGCTTGCCGGAGCGCTGGTGTAGAGGTATTGGCGCTTGAGGGAGAAGGTGGTGTTCGTGAAGTGGAAGTCCGGTGATCTTGGGATTGGCGTGGCGACCTCCATTGATGGGAGAATTGTGATGGCTGCGGTGGAAGGGGGTGTTGCTTTATACGTGAAGTTTTGGGCGGGGGAGAGGTAAAGTTCCAGAACAATGGGAACGCTGAAGTGAAAAAGTCGGGATTTTGGACTGAAGGTGGTGGTAAAGTCGCGCGGGGAAAGGCAGAGGGGCTGATAAAAAGTGATGATAAGTTTTTTATTTAATATGTAATTCTTAGAAGAAATTTTTTGTGCTTTTGCTGCGGACGGTAGTTCAAAAAATTGATTTTTACGGGTATAATAGAATGGAATGGAAGAACTTGACAAATACTTTCAAGATGTTTACGCAACGGAAGACTAATTTGTACTCAAGCTTAATGCAAATAAATATTGAATATCATAGTTAGATAAGTGTTGCTTTAATTGATAAAACAATTAATAAGTATTCTTAAAGTTTTGATTTTAGCCCTGTCTTTAGTGATTTTGATGATTGACATTTGTCATCTTTAATTAATAATAATAATAATAATAATAATAAGATATTTGTTTCTAGATACTTTCTATCCGTCTTTTTTTTGTCCTTGCAACGTGCTAGAACGATATCCATATTTTTTTTCTTCCACCACGCTAAATAATTTCCGGCAAAGATTTTAAGAGCATGCGTTTTTGACAATCTGAACTTGCAATTTAGATGGTGTAAGATTTGGTTATCTCCTTGTTCAATCGTGATTTGTCAATGAATCACACTATTGTCCATTCTTATAAAATTATCTCCCTATTTATTGAGGAGAGAGAACAATATGTGATATGAAAATTCTGTCTTATTTTAATTGAGCAATTACATGATATTTAAGGGTTTTTTTTACATATGAGAGGCTATTGCTTAGCTGCCCCATGAGTTGAACGGTTGAACTGGCATGACTTTGGCTCGATAAGGCCCGTTAGGTCAGAGTGACTGAGTCGGCGCAGCTGGTCAATTGAATTTAATTAGCTTCGGGCTGGAGGGACTGACTCATTCATCTATACTTTGTCGAACGGTTGATTTAGTTTGGATATTAACTCCAAATCCTTCGATGAAGAGCTCCCGTCAGTAGAATGAGATTAGGTCATCAAACAGATGATGAAACACTGTAACTCGATAGATAACTCATTCATTCATGAGAGAGCTCCTTCAGGATGATTGCGAGGCTTTGTTATATTGTCAATTCTTGGTCACTGATGAGAAACCTTGGGGCTTCCGTGAGATGACTGGTGATGGTGGAAAACTAGAGTTTTTTCTCTGTTTGGATCTGCCGTAAGTCGATGCCTTTGTTCTTTGGCTGAATGACAGTAGCTCATAAAAAAATTGTTCTTTTGTTGGATGACATCAACTCAAAAATTATATTATTACATATATGAAAGAATAAGGTTTTAGGGTTTGCAAACGAAAGACAAATTAGTTCATTATTAGATAATTGTTAGGGTTTAGACAAAATGTACAATGACTGACTTGCAAATGATAATAAGAATTTTGTAGTATGAATGTAAGGATTAAAACAATTATTTTTGTTTATACATACATGCTTATCTTTAATGTTTTAATGATGCAAGTGTAGCTCGTGCATTCATATATAGTACATATGAAATTCCTCTCTTTTTCTCCCCTTTTTTTAATGAAATGATGAAAATGAAAGACAGTGAGGCAGAAGCCAGAAGACAGAAGGTGAAAAGAATTAAAATAAATTTTAGTTTTTTTAATTACCATTTTAATGGATTGCATTAATTTTTAGCCATAAATATTAATGATATTTGAGCCTATAAATAGACAAAGAAAATGAGGATGGAGGTGAAGTCACCATCTCTGCCTAGCAGGTGATCCAGAATTTCTAAGAAAAAGAAAGTCGTCATTGACCTAAGTAGGAGGTATCCAACGACATCCTCTTTTGAGTTGCTACTCAAAGAAAAACATTCACGTCCTGTATAGCAGACGACCAACAAGATCTTCATTATTTTTGCAGTGTAGAAGAAAGTCATTATCGTTCTGCATAGCAGGAAACCAACAAGATATTTATTCGTGTTGTGGTGTAGAAAAAAGTCATCTCCGTCTTGCATAGCTGGCAACCACATGATCGTCTTTCAAGTTACGAAGGAAAGTCGTCCCCGTCTTGCTTAGTAAGCCACCAGCGAGATCTTCTTTTCTGTTATAGTGTAGAAGAAAATCATCTTCATCCTACGTAGTAAATGACCAACGAGATCTTTTTCGTGTTGTGGTGTGAAGGAAAATCGTTTCTATCCTGCATAGCAGATGACTAATGAGACCTTTTTTCATGTTGTTGTGAAGGAGTAAGTTGTTCAAGTCCTGTGTGGCAGACTATCAACAGGATTATCTTTATGTTATTGTGAAGGAAAATTCATCTTCGTTCTACGTAACAAGCGATCAACGGGGCCTTCTTTCTTGAAGGTACAAAGGAAAGTCCTCTCCGACCTTTGTAGCAGACGATCAACATGTTCTTCTTTCGTGTCACTAAGATGAATAAAGTTATCCCCATCCATGCCCAGTAGGTGACTCATGATATTCTTGTTTGTCGTTGTTGCGCATTCTGATTAAGATGAAGAAATGTTGGAGTTTTTTTTCTTATGCTTTGAGTGAGAGATTTTTATGCTTCTGAAGATAATTGGAGACCCCCTGAAGAGCAGCAGAAGTACTGAAATTTTGGAGAGACGATGTCGACTCCACTCAAAGGTGAGCTGACTTGTCGTAGCCCTTGTATAAGTATTTGTGGTCTTTGTAGCATTTCAATTGTCTGATGTTACCTCTGTATATGGGGATGACATGTCTGTTTGCACTTTTTTCTCCAATTCTATGCAATAAAAAATTAGATGTTGCTTCTAAGGCTATATTTGAATTTCCTTCTAAGCTGAAGTTGCCCCTTCTATGTTTCTTTTGCCCCACATCAAGGGTATTGTTACCCAACTTTTGGGTTGCATATTGGCGACAACCTTTTCTGAAGTTTATGCCTTCTGAGGTCTTTTGTATTCTCAAAGATGTGAAAATCTACAATCAAAATCAACATGTATATAAAAAAAAATCATGTACCTTTCTAGACATGTGCCTTATGAGATTTATACCCTTCTAGTCTAGTATCTTCTGAGGCTTGTGTTCTCTCAGACTTATGCTTTCTAGGAGCTTGAAATAAACTGATGTCTTTCAAGGCTTGTAAATTCCTAAGGTTTTTGATGTATCTGTAACTTTTGTGGCTTTCTGAGGTCGTTGATGTACATGTGCCTACTAAGGCTTATAGCATTCTGAAGACTTTGATGTACATGTGTCTCGTGAGGTGTGTAGCCTTCTGAGGTCTTTGATGTACCTATGTCTCCTAAGGCTTGTAGCCTTCTAAAATCTTTACTATACCTTTGTCTTTTGAGGCTTGTAGCCTTTTGAGGTCTTTGATGTACAAATATTTTCTAAGGTTTGTAGTCTTCTGAGGTCTTTGATGTGCTTGTGTCTTCCGAGGATTATAGACTTTTGAGGTCTTTAAGTGGAGACCATGTCGACCGTTTGCTCTTGTGGAGTCTTTCTAGTGAGGATCATTTCCACTTCTAGCTTCCCATAGAGAATTGTCTCTTGGGTTCGCCTTCGAGGGGTATGGTAGCTTTTCATCGAGTAAAGCCCCTGGGCTCGAATACCAATAATACTGCATCTTCCCATCAAGTCTTTCCTCATATGCTCGACTTCCAGGGGCATGTTAGCTTTCCATCGAGTCTTGCCTCTTAGGCTCTACTTTCATGGGTATTGTAGCTTCCTATCGAGACTTGCCTCTTGGGTTTGACTTTCAAAGACCAAGTAGCTTCCTATCGAGTCCAGCCTCTTAGACTTAACTTCTAGGGTTACCATATGTTTTCTTTAAAATATTGATGCAGTCATACTTAAGAATAATGTCTGATAACTTCTTAGTTGCTGCTTTTGAATCTTTTGCCCCCCACACGCCATCAAGCGGGAATGTTTTCCACACAAACCATTAAATCAACCTATGTATTAAGCTTTAAAGAGATTAGCTTCTTGATATGGTTGAATAGAAACTCTTGTATGGTGAAGGAGAGATGAAAATTTGTTATTTGTGATGAAGATTGACCCTAGTATAGAAGCGATTTCAAAGACTTGTTGTCTGAATAAAATACGAGATGACTAATATACCACAGTTATGCCTGGAAAGTTAATGTGAATGATCTTTCGAGACTGTAGTGAAGGTTGCCCCCAGTCTGGAAGAAGTTGTGAAAGACTTTATGTCTGAATAGAAAGCGAGAAGACAACCCCACTATAATCGTTTCTGATAAGTTGACATGAACGACCTTTCGAGATTGCAGTGAATGTTGCCTCCCACATTGAAAAATGCTCCATGGATGATTTTCAAGATGGAAAGGAAGGTCCTTCGTCAGTTAGATGATGTACATCATTAGGAAAGGAAATAGTGGCTTAGGGTCTGTTTGGGAAAACTACAGCTTACTGAATAATCTGCTAATAAACTGATTAAAAATAATCTGTTGATAAGCTAGGTGAGGTAGCAATTACAATTTTTTTTTGGAAAAGCCAGATCACAACCAGAAAGCTGTTACCGCACCTAGACATGTGCGGTGTGAAAACACTGTTTTCAGCGTTTTGAAAACGCATAAGCCGCCAAAACACATTTTTCCAAATAGGTCAGGTGCATTTTCAAAACTCCACCGCACCAAATAAGCTGCCCCAAACGGACCCTTAATGTCTTAGAGTTAAAGACAATGTCGAAAGTGCTTTGTTTCTCACAGACAACACCAAATTGATGGGTGCTAGAAGATTCACGATGGTAGAGTAATAGATTATCATCTTAGTTTTGCACAAAAATTTTGCACGCACTCAGATGAAAGAAATAATTAGTAGAGACATCAGAAATTTTTATGTGAAAAACTCTTATAGAAAAAAATCACAAGATCTGACCCAACTGAAAAGTTTCACTATAAAATGATGATTGTAGTTATAACCACTTGTCTCATAGACAGGAAAACGGTTACAATGTCTCCCGAGTTACAACGTCGATGTGCAGATGAACTTATTGTAAGAAGTGGGTGGTGGTCGATGATAATCGATGAAAGCCTGACAATGATGGTTGACAACGGCCAATGACTGGTGGTCAGCGGCAGTCGACTACGAGGTGATGTTGGGCTTCAGCTCCTTCTCTATGCTTCACTCTTTTTCGACCCTCAAGCTCTCTTTTTTTGTGAGAGGGGTGAAACTCTATTTATAGAATTTTTGGTGTAATTAATGCATGAATATGAATCACTTAGATTGGATGGTTTAGAGAGTTTCTTCAGATAACATTTGATGGAGATTTGAGTGTCTTAATGATGTCGGAATTGAGGGATCTTATACTTGTTGGATTCATCTTGTCGAGACACTCTATTCGACCATCAACTAGTTTGAAACGACATTCATTTACCTCCTAAATATGATTAGAAGGCCTCCAAATGTGGTTTAATGGATTGATCTCAACTTTATTTAACTTAGATTAGATCAATTATGGTATCATCAGGACCATCTCATCGAACCGATCAGTTTGACTATAAGTTTCCAAAAGTTTGAGCTCTGGATGACTCTTAATTAAATTTTAAGTATTTCTTACTCCAGCAATCACCTCGAGATCCTTACCATGCATTAAAATACATGTCGAATGATGACAATTTATTGATGGTGTGCTACATGTCAAAACTTATAATAAATTTATATATCATTTTGAAATCATTATAATTACGCTAATTGCAAAATAAATTTAAATAACTTTTAAGTAATTTTAATCAGGATTATATTTAAATATCCTGATAAATTATTTTGTTTCGTGTAACATTTTAATAGATATTAGACAGGTTAAGTCTTCCTATAATCGACTAAGATATTCTACAGACATGTTTATAATGAGCCGAGCAAGATTTTAGCTTTTAGATTTTAGAATATCCCTTTCATTCACGACTTCCTTGCCAGCCAATGAATACACAATACATCTAGAAATAGTTTGAATTTAGGCAGAAGAAAGAAAGCATCTCCAGAAGTCATAACTCCCACAATTTTCAGGCCCAGTTTTCCTGCATAGAATAAGAACACTACAGAAATTTAAGTGATGATTAGATAGAATCTTACGCGCATCATCTAAATATACAAATATATTTCATGAGGACACCAGATGTAAATTTGTGTCTGGATTCCAGTGGGCATGTGCCACGTGATAAATGAGTCTCATCCTTCTAAAAAACCTTACCCAGCCATTGTATTACGGTGGGAACCACTTGTCACGTGGCAAGTGCCCACTGGACTACAGACAAAAATTTGCATCCTTGTTCTGATGGAATAAGCGCTCTCTACGAAAACTTATTCCAATCATGCATGCAATATTTTTCCAATGAGTTGAGCTGCGGCAACTTACTACTACTTATATGATGAGCATCATACATTCGTGTGGCTTTCGATTTGTTGAAGAATGTAGAAATTTGAAGTAGTATATTTGAAATGTTTTAAAATGTTTTGATTTAGTACAGAAATATATGATTTCTTATGTTTTTGTTAGTCTGAAAACATGCAATAGAATGAATGTGACATGTGTGGCTGGGAAGCATCTTTCTTGCCGGGGAACAACCAGTGCTAAGTCTAGGAAAATGGCACCTGCAGAAGTCAATTTGTTTTCAGTGCATTGCCATACATACCACACAATCCTTTATTTACATATTTTACGCTTAAACTGTCATATTCACATGCATGGTACTCAAAACTTTAAATTTGCATTGAAAATATCACTATTACCAACTTCTTAAAAGTGAAATACATCTTTTCATTTGTAAGTTTATAACATAATTGTAAGTATCAAACTTTAGATGTACATGTAAATGCATAAGAGTTGTGAGACATGTGTATACATTTTCATTTATTTTGTTTTGGATGGTTGATAATGGGTGTTTAAAATATAATATAAAATGTAGTGTAATACATAGAATTGGCTATAAATTTAGCTTAAGGAAATTAATTTTTATATTTGATTAAAATTAATAATTTAAATTTTCGGGATTGATGGAGAATGAGCTATGAAAGAGCTCTCTTTCGTTGTTAGGGTTTTATTCGTTCAGCAAGCTCTTTCTTCTTCCCTTTCTCTCGGGAAGAACTCTGGGATCTTCATTGCTCATCAGACATCTGGTATTTTCATTCCTTTTTGGGGTTTTTTGCTCAGTTTAATATTCGAGTTAATATCAAATCTCCTTTCCCTGATACTATTACCTTATTTTTTAAGGGTTAAGAAATTCAAGTCCATATTTTATACAAATGGAAACCTTCTCCTTGCAAACTATCTTCTACATTTTCTCACGATCCTATGAATTGTCCTAAATCTTTCTCTCATATTTTTCCTTAAAATATTTTTAGAGGAATAAATTATAATCGAAATTTTAATAATAATGGTTTGTAGAGCAATAGAAGCGAATCAGTTAATGTTGCTCATTCTCTTAAGGCTTTCAATGTGAGGAATAATAACTTTAATGACATCAATGTTGGTACTGCTAATGGTTCATTTGAGAATGATAATAATGTTCTTAATGATTTTAATATTAATGCCTCTGATTAAAATGTTCATGTGTTATGTAGTTTATAACAACAATGATATATCGAAGAATGATAAACTTGCCCATGTTTGCTGATAATATAGAAGTTTTCTTTGAAAGTATTATTAATTGTGAAGTTCATGTGGTCAATTGTAATGTTGGTGGCTCATAATTATTCTAATAAACTTTTTGGTGCTATTTAGTGTGATTGTTAATGAAGGTTTGTTTCCTATTCAGTCATCTGAGACTGTTAAACATGATTTTATCGGTCTTATTAATCCTAATATTTTTTTCGGGAATGTTGTTATTAATAGGAATCCCATCCCTTCTAATCTTGCTCAATCTCGAGTTAGGAAAGAAAGAAGTAAGTAATGTTGTTCTTATGTTTATTTGGTTTTTTATTTTTATTTATTTATTTATTTTTTAATGTACTTGCTTGGAATGTTAGAAGACTTATAGTAATGCCCATATTGTTGTGAAAATTTTAAAAGGATCATAAATTTGTTCTTCTTTGTCTTTTAGAAATCAAAATTTATAATGATATTGTCAATGATCCTATTGCTTTAAATCATTTTAAGTATTTTTTTTATTGAAGGAAATTGTGAGAATTTTAATGTGTCCAATCATGGTAGGATCTGATTTAAATAGAATATGAACTCTCTTAATTTTTCTGTTATTAATATTTGTCCAAAATTTATTCATGTGTGTTGCTTTCTCCTCTTTTATAAATTTTTATGTTTCTATAAGTTATGTTGATGATAGTGTTGTTAATAAAAAATATATTTGGAATTCTATTATTGTTATAGCTGATAATATGTCTGCTCCTTAACTCATTTTTGGAGATTTGAACTTTGTTTTTAGATTAGAAGAGAAAATTATGGGATTGCCCCCTTTACCTAGTAAGCTTATGGATTTTAATAATTACATTTCTGATGTTTGTCTTGTTGAGCTTCAGAATTCTGGATTTTTTATAGTTTGTTCAATAAACAACTCTATAAATGTCTTATTAATAGAGTTTTTTAAACTCTCATTGGATAAATGCTTTTCCTGATTCAATTTGAAAAGTCTTAAATGCATGTTCTTCTGATCATCATTCTATTACAATTTTTTAAGAAATTCAATTAAGTGATATTGTGGATTTATGTATAAGAATTTTTAGAGTTTTTTTTGTGAACTTCTTTAAAATCATCATTGAGGCTTGAATTATCCAAGTTTAGGGAAATCTTATTTTTGTGGTTTGCAATAAACTTTGTAATGTTAAAATAATCTGGCTAAAACTTAACTTTTGGAATTCATTATAATATTCATGAATTCAAATTAAGAGGTGATTTAGAATTATAACCTAAGGAAGAATAGAAATTCAATAAACATGCTTAACTAGATATAATGCTTCTCAAGAAAGAAAGAAAAAGAAATTACAAGAAAATGAAGAGAGAAAAACAAAATATTTTTATAAAACTCAAGCTTTAAATAAATTAGTGTGATTCTATGAAAAAAAAAACTTGCGATTAAGCATGAAAATAAAAATTGGTATCTAATTCTTTTCTTAGTTTATAAAACTTGAAACCCTTCTTAATGAGAATTATCTTACATTATATTAATGAATAAAATAAATAATATTTATATTGCTTGGTTAATAAAATAATTAACTTAAATATATCTTTGATTAATACATTTACTTCAGTCAAACTAAATTAAGCAATTTAAGATTCCTTATGCTAAGAAAGAATTTAATTAAAGTAATGTGTAGTTACTAGAAATTAATAAAGAGCCAATTCTTTAATAATATATGTGGCCTTTTTAAGAGATTATATAAATTATTTAAGAATAAGAAAAAAGTTAAAATGAGAGTTAGTAAAATCAATCAATTGAGTCTAGTTTTAGATATATGATTACCTAAGGGAAAGTAATCTGTAAGTTTGGAAAACTTCATGTGAAGTATAACTGTAGTTAAATGTGATGAAATTTGTGTTTTAATTTTCATTTATGCTAGATTTATGCTTTTGGAAGATGATTTGATTATTTATTAAGGATACTATTCTGAAAATATCAGGCAAGAAATTAGAGAGGTGATGTAAAAAAATACCATGACCTAGCACCCCGACGCCAAAGAGAAGAAATGTTTGTAAAATATTGAGAGACTGGCTAGAACCCAGTGCCCTGGAACCAAGTTTTATAACACCTAGGCGCCACCCTAATGAATTAATTTGTTAGTTCAACCAGAGTGCTCAACAACCTAGCACTAGGTTTCTAGTGCCTAAGTGTCATGACTAAAGCCCATGCGCCGTCATCCAGAGCTTAGGTGCCCGTATGAGTAAGATTACAATTTGGAAATTCATTTTACACCATTTTGCAAAGTATCACTTAAATTCTTCAAATACAAAGTAGAGAAGAGATATAAAGACATACATAGCCAATGATAAAAAGGCACAACACGAAGAGGAGAAGACACCGCTCAATATTGGAGATGATCTCACTAATATTCCTGCATAAATTATCTCATCTATTATTTTGAGAGTGTGAGAGTGTGTGCTTTGTAATTGATTGGTGAGATTAGAGAGACATTGTGTTGCTTGTACACATGAGAGTAAAACTAAGTAAAATATTTATTATAAAGGGAAGATTGATGTATAATTCAAGGAGAGACAATTCTAATTTGGGTTTTTCTTGTGTACATTTTGGTTTATGGTTTTGATGAAATTTTTTGATGTTTTACCCAATCATGTTTAGTAGCTAAGTGATTTCATACTTCTATGTTTTGGAGATGTGATGTGTGATGAATGATGTTTTCTCTATAAATTTTTCATAGACTACTTAGGAATTTGTGAGTTGTTGTTTTGTTAACCTTTTGGATTTAATTTACTTATAATCTGTTGAATTAGAAAGTTCACAGCACATGTGACCTAGAACATTTAACTATTGAATAAAACAATAAGTTGGTTAACTCACAATAACCCAGTGGAATATACATATTATTAGTAGAAGATTGCAACCTAAATAAGAGACTAGAAGATTCTTAAGAAACTTTGCGTGGCTACGTTCTTTTAACTATAATAAGAGTTTCTAATGCTTTTTGTGACATTGAGGGAGGCTAAGGAAGATTTGTCTCTGGCAGAAATAATATTGAGAATTCACATGATCTCATTCACAAAAATTTAATCTTTTCATCTAATGAAAAAAAACCTCCAAAAAGACATATATGTTTTAATTAATATGAATTTTGATACTTTTCAAAATCAAATTTTCTATACTTCAAACTAGACTTAGAGGTTTAATAAACTAGAACTCCAGCCAATGAGAAAATTTAATAAGTTCTTCATGAGATTGATAAACAAACTCTGAAATGTATATTGTTTGAGTGATATGTATACTTGTGAGACGGTCGCCTACGTCATTGTTATTTTGGGCATCAGAAGGCTAGGTGATTTGACAAACTGAGTATAAGGAAACCCAACATAGATTTATTTGATAGAACTTAAGACCAGTTAAATAACATGAATCCATCAAATTATTCATGAATCCTATAATGATTTGGAAAGCAAAATGTAGATAATATGATAATATATGGATGGATGGCACCGTGTCACTGCTTCATGTAATAACAAAATGTTGCTTAGCTTAATAGCATTCTCTATGCATATAGTCCTTAAAAAAGATAAAAGGTGGGGTGAAAGAGAGATGTCCATTAATATAGGTTTGAGGTTGATCTCTGACTCACAACTCCCAGTCGTGAGATACCCAAAAGGATAGAGAAAAATGGTAATAAATTTATTCTTAGATGTTGATGGTTCCAAAAAATTTTTTTTCTCTCTTTCATCTTTTTCCTTATTCTTCTTCTTCTTCTTTCTTATTTATGCCCCAAGGATGAGAAGACTTCAACAAACTTTTGATTTCAATAGCTCTAAAACCCTTTTAGAAAACGAAGAAAATAAATGATCATAACTCACTCATCCCTATCATCCCATACTGCTCTCTAGCCACACTACTCTCCAAAGGAAGAACAAACCAAATGACTCTTGAAGCCCTATTTTTCTGGCAAAGATACTTCTTATGCAAGTAATCTAGCTAATACTTCTTGTTAATGGGCCAAAAAATTACTTGCATATGCTCTTAGAATCCTTTTATTACATGAGGATAACTTAAAAATCTACAAATGTGGACAAGGGTGCCACTAGGCTAGGCATGAGCACAATGATGCTACATGTTTCGTTGTTCATACATGTTTGACTAAAAAAGTAGTGACACCGCTCTAGTCATAAGCACTTAGGCACCAAAGCACTAACGATGAGTGATGTGGTGCTAAAAATATAAAAGAAATGCTCTTCATTACATCAATCAAAGCACCAAGGTGTGATGCATGTGTACTGCTATCTAAGGAATACCCATAAACACTGATCAAAGATATAGCGTTGAGAACCTTTATGCTCCAAAAGGTGTTTCTGTGGCACTTTTCCCTCATGCTGGGTAAAACATAAATATGATATGAGGGAATAAACAAGGTTATTACTTCATGGTTATGTTAAATAAAAAAATGATGCAAAAATTATGTAATGGAGAAACTCTACATATGTTCATTCAATACAAGCACGATGATTGTCAATCTAACTCACCAACGAGTTACATCAATTTATACATAAATTTAAGGAAATCAAAACAGCTCTTATAAACACAACACTAAAGATTACACAATAGAAAAAATATTTAAACTTGAGGAGTTTAGGTATATAATTGATAAAAAAAAGTAATGGACCCTCACAAGAATAAACTTCTCTTCTAGGGGTCTAGAAATCAAGGCAAGAAAAATTATGTGATTAAAATTAAAAATCATAATGCTATGTTTGGACGTTTTTTAAGCCTATCTCATATTTTGCAAATTCAAGATTAATTTTATTAAGTGCATAGACTCAAAACCATAAATAATGTATTTTAAATTTCTTTAGTATGATTTTTTTGAATTATAAAAATTAAATATACTTATTCTTTGTTATTATATAATAATAGGTTTTCTAAACTCTCCAACTGCATTATGCTTATATATAGATAAAATCATCCTAACATATCTTTTTTTTTCATCCGGGTATATCTTAAATTATCATCTACAACATAAATCCATTAGATTTTGTTTCTAGGCAAGTGATGTTGATAAATCTAAATAAATTCAAATGATGTAACTCAAAAAGTTTTGATTATGGTCAAAATATTTTTATTTTTTAATAATCTTAGCTTATTTTTCATGTTTATATAAATACCACAAACATAATCAAAATGATAATTAAGTTTTGATAATATAATTAAGAAATTTAACTTAAATTTTTTTCTGGTGCATGAAGTATAACACACCCTTCTATTTTGCATCCAAGTATTATTGATGTTATATTTTAAGGAAATAAAATTACAATATATATACTTTCAACGTCAATCAAATAACATTACATCTCTTTTTACTAAAACAACATTACCTTTTTCTCTAATTATGATATAATGAGATGAACAAAGAAAACTTCTTGCTCAGGATAGTATAGTTAACTAATAATAATTAAGTCAAAATTCAAGCTACTAAACAATAAAACCATGTAAGTAATTGAATCCTAGTAAACTTGCTTCTAGTATTGTCAGCAAATGTGGCATACCCATTTTCTCTCAGCTCTAGTGACACAAAATTTTGTTATATTATTTAACATTTGTTTAAAGTATCAATTATCCAATTATCATTCTTTATTATATGACTTTAATTAAAGGTGTTCCCTTGAAAACAAATGAATAAACTAATACAAAAAATCTAAATTTTTAATTTGCCCAACCTTTATATAATATATTTTGTGATCTAACATGACATGTGTGTAGGATTTGCCTCCTTTGGTGTAAAAATGCAAGTTGAATAAGTATGAAACTATATACAACTTGCATAAAAATATATGAAAATGTGTCCTTATTTACCCAAGAAGTAAGCTCAAATATTTGTGTTTGTATATGATCTTGAGTGACAATTATGCTTAGTGTGATGATGTGTATAATGGGCTTGAGAATAGTAATAATATCAAAAATTAAATATATTATATGAAGTGCTAGTTTTTATTTTTATGATAGAATTAAATTTTGAATGAAAATATAATTTAGCATTCAATAGAGTATTCTCACTTTAAAATTTATAAAAAAATAAAATATTATAATTAAAATAGTTTTTTTTCTGATTATTATAACTATTTTTGAATTTTTATAAAGTTTATCCAAATTTGTATATTTTTTCCCTAATATTGAATACCTTTTTCATGACTTCTTATATTCAATAAGAAATTAAAAAATGAAATTTCTAACTTATATACAAAACTTTTATTTTTTATGTGCTTGAATATAGGAGTCTCTTCTCTTGCTATAAACATAAATCTGTGAAAAAAAATGTGTATGACACTATCTTACTTTATTTTTCCTTACTTTTTATTGTTCGTTCAAGTGCTAAAATAGAATTAATTAATTGATCAAATGTTAAAATAAAAAGTTTCTTCAATTTCATACTTTTATATACCATTGGATCACATTCCCTAATTAAGTAATAAAGAAAATTTTGAATTAAATCAATATTATTAATTATTCTACTTAATAAGTGCATTTTTTTTTAAAAAAAAAGGTGTGAAATTAAAATTTTATATGAATATAACTAATGAAAATATCATTTTTTTTGTAATATACTTAGTAGTGTTAGGCATTGAAACTCTTGTATAATCAATAGGTTTTAGAGCAAAATATTAGTCAATTATGGCCCTAAAGTTTAGTTTGTCAAGTTAAATTTGGTCACAATTTATTTTAAAAAGTGACTCTCAATATTTACTCCATCTACTACCATAATAAAGGATTTGTATTCTATGGTTAGCATGCTCCAAAGGTGAGGATCATATCCCCCCCAAACATTCACTTATTTATTCTTTCAATAATTAAATTAAACATTATCTAATGATAAAGGCTTTATGATAAAGAGACCTTTGGGGTTGCTAAAAAAGATACTATGTGTTATAGTGACAAATTTGTTCTCGGGAATTAAGCAAAAAACATATAGAGTCGTGGATCTCTTTGTTGTTTATGTAGGCTTCAAAAAATATAAAAACTATGCAAAAAAACTTACATGAGCATAGCACGTGAAATACTTCTAAGATATTTTGTCCAACCCTTCGTTCACATTTTAGCCTCTAAGATTTTACTAGGGGGAAGCACATGTAAAACCTCTTGAGATGTTCTGCCCTACCCTACATCCACATCTTAGCCTTTGCCATCCAAAACTTAACTCATTTGATCCCATTATTTCAATATACACTCTTACTTGCTGCAAAAAAAGCTCTTGTGAGAGGTACTTGCTAATCTTAATCTCCCACAATTCAAACTTGTAAGAGCTTCCATTGCCATGAGTCAATGGTTTCAACTTAATACTTAATCATTTTACATAAAAAATACCATAGAGTCAAATCTATGACACAAACCATAGTCAACTCCTCCAATATAAATATAAGTACAATAATCAGGTGCAAAAATGCAATATCACATGAGATTTTTTTCTTCTCAATAAATCGTGTTCATATAGCTTTTCGGCTCACATGAGTTCAAGAACTTCTTAAACCAATATCTCCTATAGATTGTTAAATAACTATATCGTCTCCCTCTGTTTTTTTCTTATTGGGTTCAATTCATTTCTCTTACGGATTCCTGGTAGCTTTGTAAATGACAAAATGTTGTAAAAATACCATCAGCGAGTGTTGGCTTTGTAAAAGGAAAAATATCATGTCCGAAGTCATTGCACCCGTTGTCCAGACGTAGCTTGTGTCATAATATTTTTTCTTTGTAAAGTCGTTGCTATAATTAAATTAGATCATTTCTGTCGTAGAACAACTTAAGACAAAGCATTCAATAGCATTATTCTTTCTCGTGACCGATTCATTAGATATTTTTTAGAGAAATCTACATGCACAACACACAATTCTTATGTATTTATATATCTAACTTTCAAATTTATATATTTACATGCATAATTTTTTTTATGCTTTAAATTCAAGTGTAAAAAAGCATATTTTATTTTTAAAAAATTGATAATATTATTGTTTTTAATGTAATATTAAAGATTTAAGTGTGATTTGTAATAATTATGTGCATGATTGTAGCATTGTCCATCATTTGTATTGAAGATCTTTATGAATATCTTTCGGTCCGTTCTGATATGTCGGGTTTAAGTCAAGAATTAAAAGTAAACATTAATATCTCTCGCAAAGACTATATTTAGGATTGTATTCATTATTCTCTGGCTAATCTTAATATTTTTTGGAAATCTTTACTGGTTGTCAAAAAACTTGCCTGACACGTCAACTCTCCTCAAATCTGAATAAAAAAATTAGGGTTTTAGTTTACCCTGTCTAATCCTTTGGATTTTTGAGTTGGATTCTGGTTGATCTGCAAACCCGATTTTGACTCAAAAATGACATGCTAACCTGAAATCGACTCAACCTAATATTGACTTGAAATCAACCTTATTTCAAACTCAATAGTTGTTATGTCTTATGTTAAATGAATTATATAGGTTGGGTTCAACTCAGTGGGTAAGAGACGGGTCGGGCTCAACTTGTATTTTCTGACTTATTTGATATTTCTGTCTGGTTCGAGTCAAACAGTTTCAGATAGAGTCAAATTTAAACTCAATTTTTAACGCACCTATTTTTTACTGAATGTTGCGTTGTGTTTGTCCTTAATTTTTTTTTTTTTACTTATACTTTGAGATTTTTTGTTTGCCTAAGACTTCTATAAATATATTGTTTAATATATTAGTTGGGTGTGGCAATTAGTTTTTCCAAAAAAAAAATAAATCAAAGGAAAATTATAATAAAGCATAACATATTAATTGAAAACAAAATAAGGGATTCAATTCTAAAAAAAAGTAAAAAATTAAGAAAAACCAAGAATTTTTTTTTTACTTTTAATGATAAAACTGTAATTTTTATAATTAATTAAAACTTGGAATTTGCTGCTTAAATACCAGAAAAAGTATTTCATACGCGCACACCGCATGCAGAGATGCATGCTGTGTTCGATCTATGCAGAGATGCATGCAGTGTTTGATCTACACCGTCGATTATCACAAAGATATATTTCGGTGGGCCTCATTTTAACCTTTTAAAAAAAAATAGATCGACGGTATAGATCGAACACCATAACGTACAATAATTTTTCTAAACCTAGGCTTTCAACCACCCTTGTCCTTTTTTCTAGAAACCCACTCCAAACTATTCAATTACAAAGTTGACCGTTTTGTTCACTAATCTGAATTCTTTATTCATATAAATTAAATATTGAATTATAAAAGTATGCACTGACCTTCTAGATTATTTACTTATTGACGACTCCTAAACACTTCAAGAAATCAGCAATTTTTCTTTCTTACTAACAGAATCCTTTCCATGAAATTCAAGCCCACCTTGGTAGGGCTGTCAAAAAAGCTAGTTGTTCACGAACAGTTCGTATTCAGTTCGTCCATGAGTTCGTATTCGATTCATTCGATAAGTAAACAAGACAAATGTAAACAAATTTCATTCGTTCGGTTAGTTAAACGAACCAATAACAGTGATGCGTTCGTTCGTGTTCGAATTGCTATTGTTTGAAATATAAAATAATTTAAAATAATTATATATATAAAATTTATGATAATTTAAAAAATTAAGTTTTATGAATTATAATATAAAATAAATTAATAATAAGAATATATTAATATACTATATTAGTAATATACTAATATAGATATTATATATTTATATAATATAAGTTATATAATTAATATAATATATTATTTATATATTAATATTAGGGATGTCAAATTGGCTCGTCGTTCGTGAACAGATTGTGTTCGGCTCGTTCTCTAAGATACAAACACGAACAATGACTTCACGAACAATTTCGAACACGAGCTTATTTCAAACAAATCGAACACAAACATAAGCTCTATTTGTTCGTGTTCAGTTCGTTTACACCCCTACACCCTGGCTCTATATTGGAGATAATTACATGATATTAATTAAGAAATTTATGATACATTAATTATCATATAAATTTTATTTAAATTGTTAAATATTACAAATATGCCTTCCAATTATATTAAGTTTTACAGATCATAGAAAAGCGAATTTATTGTATTGTAACAAAAAGGAAGATTTACATACATACCACTTAATTCCTATGGATTTACCTTTCAATCAACTACAAATGCATGAAAACATTATTTCATATTTTACAAGTTAGTGCTATATATATATATGATATGAAAGACGGGTGGCATAAATGTAAAAAGTAAAATGTAGGTGGTAGAAATGTAAATACAGAAGAATTGGCTGGTATGCATGACAAAGAGCATGGCCGGCGCTTCAATTGTGGTTCTGCAACTAGTTTCTAGATGCCAAACAAGTGGATTGGTGTTCCAAATTTTTGAAAAGAGCAAAATGATCATCTTGTTTTATGATAGACATAATATCATTAATAAAGTTGAGAAATAAAGACATTATGAATGCTCCGAGTCAGAAGTCCATCAATCATTCCATTGAAGTTTCCAAGCAAAGCCAATGAAGAATGCAAAGGATTTAAGGATTTGATCTACTAAAGTCAAGAGTTAGATCTAGCTAAAGATTGACTTACAACTTGACTCATTTTGGCTTCATTCAAGCTTAAATTTAGTTTATCTTTGCACTGTAATCTCAACACTAGCTCCAAAAATGAGTATACCTATTGATAAATTTATGCTTTGCCTGAAAATTTCCTATTCGGACTTCGAACGTAGCTCTACGTGCAGACTCCAATAATGCCGCCACGCATGCTACATTGCAGAGGTTATTTCGGGGTTATTCAAGTGGAACCATGGAGATTATTTTGGGGTTATTTCAATGTTATTGAAACGAAACACATATATTTCACTTTAATTACCACTAAAAAACCCAGAAATAGTCCTGTCATAACCTCTGCGGTTCCACTTCAACAACCCCAAAATAATGTCGCAGAGGTTTTTTTCGTTTTTAATGATTTATATCCGAAATATTTTTATACATACCACTTTATTCTTGCATATTTATGTATATAACACTTAAACTTTTATTTTTTACATATATGACAGCTTACATATGTCTATGTATTTCACTTTTTAAAAGTTAAAATAGTGGTATTATAGATGTGATATGAAGGACTTGGGTATTGTAAATGTAAAAAAAACACACTTTAAGGTCTAAATATGTAATTACATAAGAATTGGGTAGTATATATATGTAAATACCCCTTTATATTATAATATTATGTTGATGCATATCCATGTCATATATTTTCTATAACTGAAGTTTAATATGGCTATGTTCAAGCTTCAGTGTTTGTATCCATGCATCATAAAATATAATCAACCATATATAAATCTTCTAATAGTAAAAGCTAACAAAAAATTACAAGGATGATCAATAAATAAAATCTTATTATAAGGCTTGTTAATTAGAAAATATAATGGACATGGATTTATTTAAAAGATTGGCATTAATTTAATACATCTTAAATTTTGGAAAAAGTGTTAGATGTGTATTAAAAGTAAATAATTGATCATATATTTTTCATGTACTTTGCTTTCCTAATTTTAATCATTATTTTAGTCACGCAAGCTTCTACATTGTAGAGGAAGGCAGATAGAGCATCTGTAATAGCCTAATCTCTCATATATCAATATATTGTTTGCTATGACCTAATAGCCTCATGATTTTATCTCATTGGTGTTCTAGGAGGTTACAAATCCCATGAGTGCTCCCATACGAGCATGTTTAATATATAATTTTTTGTCAAAACTCCAACAATTACACCAAAAGATGCCTTGATGTTTAAAAGTTTAGCTTCAATCTAATTAAGGGGTTTCACA
>NEWO01000049.1:401236-427665 GCA_003013225.1 Phalaenopsis aphrodite
TTAAAGTAAGTGGTGTAGGCTTGGATAGAAATGTTGTCATTTTAATAAAAGTAGACTATAATGTAAGTTTAACTTAGTTCACTCTCTCTTAACTTAGTTCTCCCTCCCTCCCTCCCTCCCTCCCTCCCTCCCTCCCTGTCTATATATATATTGCCTAGATCATTACATAAGAGAAGGTAAATTTTGGCACTCATACTAGTAGTGATTTAAGTTAAATTCTATTGAACTGAGTGATGTAGGATCATATAAAAATGCTCTAAGTTAAATTAATGTTGGCTTTTGATATATATTTGATTTAGTCTACTCAATTAGCCAAAGTGATTCTTCCATATATAAATGGCTTAGATCATTTAAATGCCTCTAATTTTTTTCTTATTGAAATTAGTGAAGTAGGCTTGAATAAAAATGTGATCAATTTTTTTTTTAATGTGGAGTGCATGATGCTTTTTCTAAGCTTCTAGAAACTAGGAATTTAAGAGATATTTATGGAGTCCCTCCTTCAAATAAAACTCATAAGATACAACATAAAATCCATGTGAATTGCTTCATCCTTAAAATTTCTTTGAAGTATATGACTAATAGTAGACATTATACTTATTTTCATCAAGACCATAAATACACCCAAATGCTCCAACAAATCAATCAAGCCCGTTAAAAAATCAAATTAAGGAATCAAGAAAAAATTTATAGGAGCATTTTTTAAAAGGATCTCATTGATGAGTATGAAAGATTAAAAAATTCATCACAACTCTTATAGCTTGAACCCACCCTCTCTAATGCATTATTTTGAATTGAAAGTGTCATCTCTGTCCAATTCAACATGAATAATTGTAGGTTTAGCTTAAGTTATGAAACTACTCCATTTCCTCTGTCATGCAACTTCAGTCCACTATTAGCGACTATGTCAATTGCAAAACTCGAGCTTTTGCTTATAGAATTATGTTTAACTTGGCGAATGTTACTCCGGCTATAGAATGGATCTAGCCTTATATTGTCAATGTAATCTTGTAATTGCTACTATATTTTCTCCCAAAATATAGGACAACCATAATGAGTGAGCTAAATAATGAATGAGCTATTCAGTCATTTCTAGTTAAGAGAGCACTTTTGGCACATCTTAGAAGGTTGTGGTTTTTGCATGATGCTAGATGAAACAACAATAGGTGGGCTAGACTTTGAGATTTTGTCATGTTGTGCAAAATAGAATTAAAATAATGTGAAAAAATGAACCAATCATGCATCAGAGGACAGAAGTAGATAGATAAATTAAGCATATATCGTTCCAAGGTCTAGCAATTGGACAAAATTTAGACAGTGGTGAAGTGGCACATTTGACACTTCAACTTATTCAAATGCATGTTAGGAAGATTCGTAGAAAAAGGCTTAGTTGCAGGCATAAGACCAATAAAAAATGTATTAGGTTGATTGAATGATTATAATTACTAAGAGAAGATTAGAATGAAGAAAAATTGATCTAAAATAATATTGTAATGGTTTTTTTAAATGATTTATAAGAAAAGAGTTCAAGGGCTCTTAAGAAACTAATAAAAATGTGGATTTTTAAAGCTACCTATTTGTTTAGGGGTGACACCCAACAAAATTCAAGCAAGATATTTTTTACTCAAACTTAAATATGTTTAATAATTAAAAATTTTTTTTGACTTTTATTATATTTAGAATATATTTTATATTGATTATTTTTTAAACAAGCCGGCTCACGAGCTAACGAGTCGAGTCAGGATTGGTGTGAACTCGACTTGTTAGCTCATCAAACTCAATTCACAAGTCAATTATCGAGCTTCGCTTGAGCCGGCTCACAAGTGTGGCTGGCTCAGTTACAAACTTAGTTGGTGGAGTTGATTACAAGCATAAATAGGGAGATTACACAAAGATTAGCTTAAATTATTAAACAACAATCAATTTATTTTTTCTTTGTATCTTTTAATTAATCATACCAATTAATAAAATTGCATTTAGCATCACTAACACAACATGCAAATATATAAGAGGAATAAAATACTACACTTCTAAATGTATTTTCAACTAGGTGAAACCTTTTCTGCTTACCCATCCATTCTCAGAGCCTCAAGAATACTTTCTATCCACCTACGAACAGCAAATATAGTGGATTTAAGAGAAATATATCATGCTTCCAAGTTATAATCATAATGAGGTTAAATTAGTCCAAATCATAATGATAGTTCCTCTTGCAGAAATCTCAAACATACCGCACAATTCTTAATGCATTTGCATATCTAACACCGAAAGTTTGATATTTATATTAATACCATATTGATATTAAAAACATATACATCCAAAGATGCATTAATGATATGGATATTTTTTGTGATGCCAGAGATATCACTCTTATGTATGTAAATATTAAACATTAGGTGTTAGATATGAAAATATATAAGAATTGTGTGGTAGGAATGTAAATTCCCTAACATTTGAGAGTTAACGAGCGTACCCGTCAAGACCTGGGAGGTCAGGATAATATACATTCTTCAGGCCTAACTTCTTCGCAGCCAAAGCCGTTGTTTGGCCGATGCAAGCAACAGATTTGTCCCAACTCTCTGATTTTGGAACAAGATTAACCCAAGCACTGCACCAAAAATAGAATCAGAAACAAGAGAAAAACTGGGCAAATCCTACATAACAGATGAGAAAATACTGCAGCAAGCCATTTTAAATCATGAAAGAAAATCAAAAAGAACATAAATGACCTGAGAGAGTGTCAAAATGATCTTGTGACTCTTTGTCAGGACCATTTTAGTCGTAAGAGTCTATAAAAATGCTAATTTAATCCCATCTTTTGGTTAAAACAGTTTTTCTGGGGAGTATTTCAGCCCATATTAAAATAGTTTAGAAATTAATTTGACATATTTATATATTATGGGACTAGAATGGTCTCAAATGTAAATAGTTAGGGGACTATTTTGGCACTGCTTAAACCTAAAATAAAAAGTGAAATGATCGCAAATACCTCATTTAATGCATGATTTAGGTGAACCAACAAATAGGTAGGTTCTTCAAATGTTTGCATATCTTATTGTTGGAGACAGAAATGAAACAGTAGAAGTCGGGGGGCGTTACCGGATGGCGGAAGGAGAAGCTACAGCCACGACAGGAGCAGAAAGTGCTTGCGTCAAAATTGCTTGGTCTATCTCCTCAACAGGTTCCTGGAACGAATAGGGCCATAGAAGGGATGATTCAAACAGAATACATGTATTTTAATATATACAAACCATCCCACAATAAATTTCTTAATCTGGGCTGTATTTGTTTTTAGTTAGTAGATGTTATATACAGATGAGCTGAAAAAAAAAAGGAAAATATAATAATAATAATAATAATAATAATAATAATCATAAAGAACAAAAGCCGGCGGTTATAGCTAGAGAATATCATAACCGGTCTTTTTTTTTTTTTTGGCTTACCTATTAAAGAAAGCAGAATCATAAATGGTAATCGAGGAGAGAAACTTTTGAAAATGTTGTCCTGAATAATAAAATGGAGAAACTATAATAACTTATTTGCATTGCTTGAAAATGATGGCTGCTTTATTTGATTTATGGCATCTGAGACTACAATTTACCGACGCAAAACCGTTAATATGGGGTTTTTTAAACCTGGTATAACATAAATGAAATCAAACAAATTTGCAGAACAAGAATTCTTGACAACTAGTTTCCTCAGAGAATCAGATTGAGGAAGAATTTGTAAATCACACCTTCAATAGAGAATCAGATTGTATCAAACAAAAGAATGTTAAGAAAATGAAGTTCAGTTGAAAGAAAAAAGATCACCAAATCATATATCTCACTTTTATAAGGAGAGAAACTCTCATTGAAATATTCAGGCTTCCACTTCTATAAGGGAGAAAGAGAAGAAATTGCAAATTCAATCAGGAATTTATTTGGAATTATCATTTATTCTTACATGTCTCAAACCCCATTTTATAATTATAAATTCCCTTAGAAAAAGTCTAGAAATAAGAGTTGGCCAGGAAAATCGTTCTGCAGACAGAAATCAAAGAAAGCTACAAATAAAAAAGCCGCTTGGGATAAGCCAGATAAAGCCAACCTGTTAAATAACAAATATTATGAAAAGTATTAAATCTAATGGCTGCAAATATTCCACATTTGTATGTCCTAATCCTATCTTATTTATAGGAGGTGTATCCGATTTGGGGTATGTGCTGAGTAGTAACCCTAATTCGGCCGATTTTTCCTCTCCCCACTTGTTGATAGTGAAATAACCTCTCCCTTGGACATAGGCGGATTTGTGCTAAACCATGTAAATCGCACTATGTTTGGTTGTTTTTGTTTGTTGTGTAAATTTGTTTTCCATATTGTTTTACACAATAAATGATATCAAAAAAGGATCGGCGATTCCAAACACGGGTGACTGCGATTTCGATGAAGTCGCAAACGCAAGACAGAGATCGAAGTAAGTTGGGTTACTAGATCTGGTGAAACCATAAATAATATGTGGAACATCCCTCATGACGGTGGAAAAACATCAATTCAATAAGTGGTTATACATCCCATCAAGATCAAGGTGATGAAATTTGGCAAAAGGAACTTCAGCATGTAGCGATACAAACTGATAGATGTGTTGTGCTCTTTGAATCTGAAGGAAGTTATTGATAATGATGAACACCTTAAAAAGATGTCAAAAAGAGATTGGTTGAAAATAAACCAAAGTGTGTGGCTTGATCCGAAAATGCTTATCTAAGGAGATCAAATATAGGGTGATAATTGAGACATCTGCATGAAACTTTTAGAGGACTTTGGCAAATAAATATCTTATGAAGAGCATGGGGAATCATTTTCATATGAAACGTCAACTCTACACGTTTCAAATGAGACGTCGGGGTTACTATTGATGAGCACTTGAATAATTTTATAAAACTTTTGCCAAATCTGCTAAATCTGGATGAGAAGGTTGGAGATGAAGACAAGACGCTTCCTATAGAATTTTACACTCGGATAAGTATAAAAACTTCAAGATGATACTTATTAATGGGAAAGATGCCTTGAGTTATGGGGAGGTAACTACGACGTTGTTGAACCATGAGTTCCGTCGAATGGACAAAGAATCTGCAAAGATGAACTCCATTGAGTCACTGAAACTCCAACGTGGCAGATATGAGAAAAGGAATTACGCAAAGATGGGTGACAATAGAGATACTTCTAAAAAACAGGACAAATCTCATGGGGGAAGTCATAAAAAATCAGTGTATTTTCTATTTAGAGACTGATTATTGAAAGAAATATTGTCCATTATTGACGAAGAAGGGAAAGGGAATTCCCTCTAAGATGAAAGTCAATCTTATTGTAGAGAGGAGTGACGAGGTAAATTCAGATGTATCATTATCTACGGTTTCTCGTAGTCTATATACAAATGATTCTTGTTGGATTCTATACACTTGTGTCTATCACATTTATCCTCATCAAGAGTGATTTTGTAAGTACAAGAAGCTCGATAGCGGTATAGTGAATATGGAAAACAATCAATCTTATTGAATTATTGGTGTAGACAACAACTTTACAGGATGAATTATAGTACCATTAAGGAACTGACTGATGTTAGATATATTCCAGATATCACAAAGAATTTACTATGAATTGGGGTTTTAAAGGCCAAGAGCTACAAGATGGTTATTGAGGCAGAAGTTCAGAAGACATGTCATGGAGCACTGATTTTAATGAAGAGAGTTCGACATAACAATATTTACAATCTTCAGGAAAGTACAGTGACTGAACAACTGTTGCTGCTGATGATTCTTCTGATACCACTATTTGTGGCATATGCGGCTAGCTCATGTTGGAAAAGCTTCACTTCAAGCTTTGGTGAAACAATGATTGATCAAATGATTGAGCACCTACAAGCTTGATTTCTATGAATATTATGTATTTAGCAAGAATATACAAGTATCATTTGGTAGTGTCATCCAAAGTAAAAATAATATTTTATAACATGTTCACACAAATGTTTAGGTCTGACGAATACGATATCATTCGACAAACAAAAATATTTTATATTTTTTTATAGATGATTACTACAGATATATTTGTGAACATGCTTCACACAAAGTGCAAGAACAAGGTACAAGAGATTTTCATAACTTGAAAAAAAATGGATTAATACTCAGACCGGTAAAAATATTCGTTGTATCAGATCATACAATGAGGGTGAATATATATCATATGTTTTTTGCAAGGGTACCATATAGCTGTGAAAGAACACCACTCCACTATTGGAGAGATGCCACAACAAAACAAAATGACAATGAGGATGAATCAAACTTTAGTGGAGAAAATTCAGTGTATGTTGTCAAAGACTAGGTTGGATAGAGTTTATTGGGCTGAGATCATATGCTATGCTTATCACTTGGTGAATTGTCTACCTTCTGTAACTACTAGAAAAAAAGCCCTAAACGAGATGTCGTCGAGGCATCCAGAAAGAGATTATGAGCATATGAGTGTTTGGGTGTCCAGCTTACTACCACGCCCAAAATGATAAACTAAAATCGTGTGCAAAATGATAAACTGGAATCACGAGAAAAAAAGACGATCTTTATTGGCTTTAAGCGTGGAGTCGAGAGTTTCTAACTTTAGGATAAGATAGAAAAGAAGATTGTTATTAGCATGAAAGCTACATTTGAGGAGACGCGCTTGTTGAAGCCTTGAAACTTGAAGTAGATAAAGAGTTCTATTGGGACAACAGATATGCACCTTCATTTATTCCATAAAATTTGTTCACTCCGACTCAGGTACTTGATTAAGTTGCAGTTCAGGAAGTTTTTATTCATAGTGCTCAGGAGAATGTGAAAGATGTTGAGGATGAGGTCCCTGCTCATGAATCTATTGCTAGAAACAAGACCACAAGTCAGAATATCACAAAACCAACTCAGTTGAGGTATCATATTGCATTTGCACTTTCAACTACAGAGGCTGAAATTTCTTGTCACTACAAAGAAGCGGTGAAGGACCCATAAGGTGAATTTTGGAGAGGGACAATAGATAAAGAGATTGAGCCTCTTCGGAAGAAAACTACATGGAGAGTGGTAAAACATTTTCCAGGAGAAAATGGTGCAAATGGCGTATGCAAAGAAGGAAAGATCTCATAGAATTGATGTGTGATACAAGGCAAGATTAGTGACCAAAGGCTTTGTGCAATCATAAGGAATTGACTATGACGATGTGTTCTCCCTAGTGGTCAAGCATCCATCGATCAGTGTTCTCTGAGCACTTGTAGCGCAGTCTGTCTGTTTTGGAGTAGCTTAAGGAGCAGACCGCGTTCCTACATGGAGAATTGCAAGAGTTGCAACCACCTAGATATAGAGTCTCAAAAGTCTTGATTTGCAGATTAGATAATTTTTTATATGGGTTGAAGCAATCATCACAATAGTGATAAAAGAAGTTTGATCAATTCATGATGGGATAGAAGTACACGAGGAGCTAATACGATCACTGTGTATATTTAAAAAAAAATGATTAATGGTGAGTTCATCTACTTGCTTCTATATATTACAACATATTGATTCCATCTATCAGTTAGACAGAGGTTGATATGATGAAGAAACAATTGTCCAAACTTTTAAGGTGGAGTCGGATGAATCTCTCAGAATTCTTGGCATAAAGATTCTCAGGGACAATGTAGCTAGAAAAATTTGACTCTCGCAAGGAGTATATGTTCGAAAGGTTCTGAAGAAGTTTGGGGTTGAGGCGGTGAATCTACCCATTGCATCTTTCTTTTAGTTGAGTTTAGATCAATGTCCTAAAAATGATTAGGACAGAAAAAATATGAGATCAGTTGATTACGCTAGTGCAGTGGACAGTCTAATGTATGACATGATTTGTACTAGACCATACATTTCACAAGCAGTTAGTGTTGTGAAAAGGTTCGTGCATGATTTAGGAATGAGTCATTGGAAGACTATGAAGAGTATTATGAGATATCTGAAGGGTACAATTGATGTCGGTTTGATATTTGAAAGACAGTCGTCTATACTGATTTGTGTTCAGGCCACATTGATTCAGACTATACAGGTAATGTAGATAGATGCATGTCTATAACTAGTTATTTATTTACACTAAAGGGAGGTCCAGTCAGTTGGAGATTAGTTCTTCAGTCTACAATTTTTTTTTCTATTATGGAAGCCAAGTACATAACAGTCAAGGAGATGATATAAAAAGTGATATGCATGCAGGGCATACTAAATGACATAAGAGTTGATCATAAGTTTCTAACAATATTTTGTGGTAGTCAGAGTGCGATATTTTTTACCACAAATCCAGTTCATAATCCATATCATAAGTTTCTAACAATATTTAATTGATGATAGGAATATTTTATAGAAAAAGATAGATATGAATGAGAATCCAGCGGCCATGCTCAAAAAGATACTACTAATTTAGAAGTTTGGTTTACATCCAAGCTAATGATTAATTGTCCATCCAAGTATTTTAAAGTACTACGTGAGGCTTGATTCCTTTGAGAGAGGGGGCATGTAGGCAACCATCAGTTGTTGTGGTGTTGGAGCTCATCTTGATCATCTCCCATTTATTTGGAAGTGAGAAATGAGGCAAAGATTGTAATGAAAAATATTAAATATAATAGTTGTAAATTAGGAAGTATGTATATTAGGAAGGTTGATATTAGATAAAATAATTTAATGAGATCTAATTATAAGATTTTTTCCATATTATCAAACCTAATTAAAATAGATTTAATTGTTTGAATTTTCCGATATTTAAAATATTCCTATTTTGTATGTCCTAATCTTCTTTTAATTATAAGAGGAATTATGGAAGATTTGGGGTGTGTATTGAGTTGTAGCCCTATTTCGACCGATTTTTTCTCTCTCCACCTGTTGATAGTGGAATAACCTCTTTCCGTGGATGTAGGTGAATTTGCGCCGAACCATGTAAATCACCTTATGTTTGGTTGTTTGTTGTGTGAATTTATTTTTTAAATCCTAATAAACTCGAAAAATAAGCCACAACTCTCATCAAAGCTGCTGGAACACCACACCTCAACAACACACTTATAGGAAAATGAACAATCGCAAGAATCAACGTTGCAAATAGGGACTTTATGCAAAACAATGCTTCAAACCACCTAAACGTTGGATTCTAACTAACCTTAAAAAAAATAGGAAATTTTCAGAGAATGATACCCATTCTAACAAAACCTCTTAAAAAATTGGGAACATAGGTATGTCTTTATTTAAAAAATATAGTTAAAACACTAATTTAAATGAAAACAAAAATTTATCAAAATAAAAGTCATCTCTCAATTTGTTCTTTTTAATGCATACATCATGCATTTCCTGCCATTATAAACTTTGAGATTTGAAACAATTATACAGCAACAACAACAACAACAAAGCCAGTTACTTTGAGAGATAAAAAATTCAGCTCCAACAAATTGTTCATATAATATTCATAAAGCAGATCCGAGCTTAACTGTACTTTACAATATATTAAAGCCAGTTACTTTAATATTAATTGTACGCAAAATAATAATAACATAATACTTGGGAGACTTACATTTTTTATTTTAGTACAGTGCTTCAACACAAAAGTATATCTAAGAAAATATTCAACCCACTTAACATGTAAATTTATATTTAAGTGACTAATGATCAAAATATAAATCTACAATAATGGATAATATCTCGAATATCAAAGATAAAAAGAGTGTAAAATAGCATAAAATTTTCTGTTATATTTAAAATTTTTAAAATTGATTCAATTTTTAACTAAAATAAGAAATAAGATGTCATTATTGAATCAAAAGCATTAAAATAACTACACTTCAAGAATTGCAAAATATCTGAAATACTTATTAAAATATGAAAATTTAAATACAGGTAAATTTATTAGTTATTTTTAATATTATTAAAATCATGATAAAAGTTTTTCAGAAAAAGAAATTTACCCTTCCAAGATAATATAATTGATGTCATTGTTGTACTAGATTCTTTAATAGATTGTCCATAAAATGTAGTCGAACCATGAAAACATTAAATCTCATAAATATTAGTAAGTTTTGATCAAACTTTACTTTACTTTATCATGATAAATAAATGTTCCTTGATATCACAAATCCAAAGTATCACAAAAACTATAACAAAATAACACTTCTTCAAAAATAATTTCACTTGTTAAATATTTTTATAAATTTTCGGAGATGCAGCACTCTAGTTAAACTTTATGTCAAAATATCAAAATACATGATTAGAATGTGAAAGAACATTATTCACAATGCTCATAAATGTGATTAATACATTAGCTAAACCAGAAAGCACAACCAACAATTCATAGAATCCATTTTTAATTTTCAAAGCAACTGTTTATTCATCCCCTTCACGCAAATTTCATCGATGAAAGCCATTACTTGGGATATTAAAAAAAATTGCAACTTACATCATCATATGCAACATATCATCCAATCTAAATATCTGGAACAGATATCAAATATTAATCTAGTTATCTAGTGTAATCAGTGTGTGGATTCCATAATTTGGTTTCATCTGCCTTTAAGCTCAACACATTAAGTTTATTTTGATTCTATAATATAGCAGATAAGATAAAGATGATCAACAAAATAAATCAATAAGTGAAGGAAATTATGATAGTTCATCAAGCAAGTCATTGAGATATACGTTTAAAATCAGATAGCATTTAAGCAATATTTTCACATAGATTCACACTTTCAGCCATAAATTCTAATTTTTTTATCCACTAAACAATTATTTCAACCTTTATGCGTATCGCCCTCCGAAAACCATGCTGGTTTAAGATATTCAGCATCTTCTTTGTTAAGTGTAGCAGGAAGTTTGCGAGGGACTAAGCAGAAGTCCAATCAGAGAACTCCCACAAGCTCGTTGCTTTTGCTATATCGTTCATCATTGTTGGTGCGCTCATAACGCCAAAAACCACGGATGATCTTATGGAACGCCCACTATTGTTGCTTCAACCATTTTGGAGGCTCTCACCACGACATCGCTTTACCCATTTCATGAGCAGTGGTATGCTAGCCAATCTTACAGATTGGATCCTTCTTACCTCTTTTGGCATCCTCCCCCTAACGATGGCTCAAGGTGATGTTGATGGTGGGATTTCTCCCTCCGGAATCGCCGACACCAGTGCATTATTCGGGCTGATACGGATAGCGGCCTTATTGCCACGGGACAGTATTTTACACACTGGAATAGTGCCAAAGTTGAGCTGCAAGCCATTAAATCTCTCCAAGTTATTTGCCAACGATGGATGCTTAAGTGCAAGGGGATCGTTATTGAGGGAGATAATACAAATATTATGCAACTTCTACAACCTCCATGAAGCAGGACGTGTGGTGTTGGCAACCATCTATTGCATCGAATCTTGCTTTTTTGTAAAACTTTAAACAAGTTTTGTTTTTTCATATACCTCAGGAATGTAAAAGGGCGGCCAATTTTTGTGCTAAACGTTCCCATAGAGGTGTCGTTTGTTTTGATGCATGTAGACGATGATAGGGAACTCTCTACTATACTTGTAGATGATAGATTTCACTTTTGTATTTTTTTTTTTCGAATGCTTTGATTTGGAGCGTCTTTCTGTCCAGGATTTCCAAACAACTAATATATATGGCGTTGTCTTCCTCGCTCGGCTCTGCTAGGGTTTCGCCTGATGGCGAACCCTAGCAACAGTTACGGCTTTGTTGTTTCCTCTCGACATCTTCACGCTCGATTCCGTTCATCTCCCCCGCTTCTTCTCCGACTCTGAGACGAGGCTCGTCTTTCGGTCTCGCGAGCTTTCTTGGCTCGGGATTTCTAGACTCTGCGGCTCCTCTGTGGCCCGTATCGCGGGCACCGCTCGCGTGTTCTGCGGCTCAGTCTCACGGGTACTGCTCGCAATTTCTACGTTCTCTGCGCTCGTCCCGTCTCACAGCGTCCTCCCCTTTCTTAGCTTCGGCTATTTCGACGCTATTTTTTCCCTCGTCAACTTTCTTCTCTGAAAGTCGCACTTATCTTTGAGGATGGCTTCGAAGAAATCGTATGCAGCTACCCTAGCCGGTGTCCCGCCTCAGGCACACCAAAATCGTCATCTTTCCCTCCTTCGTTTGAGTGGACAGAGGACATAAAAAAACCTGGTAGGAAGAATGGAAAGTCTGTCATCTTTTTTACAGAAGCTGAAGACATTTAACTTGTTTCCTCTTGTCGCTGAATTTGGTTGAGAAATTTCTATATGGTCATCCCAAATGGAGCTCATTTGCAAAGAATTTGAACTCATGCACCTTGTTGAAGAATAAAAATTAAACTATTAGATGTGAGACATATTCTTATTCAAATTAGTAATGAAGAGGATTGCATGCGCTTATTTGCTAGAAGGATAATATTGATTGATAACAGAGCAATGAAGATTCTGAAATGGTCAGTGGATTTTGACCCATAGACGGAACCGCCAATCATTCTGGTTTGGATTCGTCTCTCTGATCTAAAATTTCATTATTTTTTTCAAAAAGTATTGTACTTTATTGCCTTAGCTTATGGGAAGTCACTCATGACAGACATTTCTACTTTTAATTTGTCCTGTCCTTCTAAAACCAGAATACTTGTTAAAAGAGACATCACTTCACCCGCTTATGAGGAAATATGGTTGGACACACAACACCATGGATATTAGTAGAAGGTAGAGATTGAACATTTTCCGTCGTATTATTCGAACTGTCGTATGCTCGGACACTCCAGTTCTCAATGTCACCATCTACACCTCAACTCAGACCAAAAAAGCAAACTGCTCCGCTAGAAGCTGTGATTCCATCTCCTGCTAATCAGCTCCCAGTTTTTTACACTATTAATCATCAGAAAGATATCTCGGACTACGTCACTATCCCTGCAGACAATATGACAGCTATTCAGTTTCCAATTGTAGCTCCCTCGTCTTTGGAACCTCCTATTGTGAGGGAGAGGGAGTTTCTTCAGACCCCACCTGGCTTAGAAACTATCACTGATAATACATGTGGAAATACTTCTACTGTTTCACTACCGCCTCATCAGATCCAGAAAGATGTTAATATTACTTAGGCTCATTGGGATCAAGACGTGCAGACCTACACCTGTCTGATCACCTTTGGAATCCACTGATCAGATGAGTCAATCATTGGATGAGAAATGACAGTCTACACATCCAGGAAGGAGAAGAAGAATGAAGATCAACTTGAGCTCAGGAATTTGATAGATGATACTTTGGTTACTATGGGCAATGGTACTCACCTTACTAATTTTTTAACCGGCTTACTTCCGAGAACTAAAGTCAGGAGGACTAAAGTGAGACGTCCCTAGCACTTTTGTGCCCTTTTATGGCTTTTTGACTTTTCACCTTTATGTATCTTTGATTTACCTGAGTTTTGTGTGTGTCGTATTGTATGAGTTGAGTTTTCTTTTAGACCCTCTCATACAACATTTCTATATCTTTTTCGTATTAATATATTTGCCCTCGGGCTTTTTCTAAAAAAATAGATCTCACTTTTGTACATCATAGATGGATACATGCATAATTTTGTACTTTTTTTATATAGTAATGCAAAATGTACACTTCCAAGAAAATCATGTTGGTTTAAAATATACAGTGGCTTCTTTGTTAAGTATAGTAGGTTTCACGGCTATCTACTTCCATTTCTTTTGAGCATATATGTATTAGATATCAAAATTGAGTCCCATCTATATCATAAACAATGATTGACCCAAAATAATATGTGCTACATTACAGACAAAAAATCACACCATATTTTATCATTATAGGTAAAAAGTTGAGTCGGCACTAATAATCTTTATTCAATTGAATCTTATCTAAAATTTCATACTATCAATAGCCGAGTTAGTTATAACATTAATAAACTTACATTATTTGTTAGTAACATGAGGAGTTTATCATCATACTTAGAATAAGTTTGAAACAAAAATTATTTTCTAATCAGATTCAACTTTAGTTGTGGTAATAATACATCTCATAACACTTTCAAGTTTTAATAAAGCATTTTTAAAATCATTAATTGCTTTATCAAATTCATGAATATCATTTTCATGTATTTATTTCAAAATCATCTTTTTAACATTAATATATAAATTTCTACTAGGACATTTATTTTGATATAGATTACTCTGATGCAATACTCATAGATTTTCCTTTATTATTGTTATTAAAAATAGATTTATTCCCTTTCCATATGGGTTTAGGGTTTAGGGTAAAATAAGTTCATGTTGTTGAAAAATAACTAGTTTCTAAAATTCTTTGTTTTAACGTGATTTATAATTTCACTAGATCGATTTTATTTATTTAGAATTTAACTAACTTTTTTTTTTTTTTTCAAAATTAGATTTCTTAGTTGATCTATTAAATGACCATGATTTTGAGCCCTACTTTTCTAGTTGACATTTTGACTCAATCTTAAGCTTTAATACCAAATCTTGTGCAAGATAACTTAAGGGTTAAGGTTTCTAATACATAATATGACATGCACTAAATCACAGAAATGCGTACAAATTCACATATAAAAAACTATAAAATTTTTAAAAAATAAATATTCCTTCAATGAAAATAAAAAATATATATAGACAAAACCATGCAAGCAATAATTTAATAGTAATCTATTATAAATAATGCATATAAATTTAAAACTATGAAAAATCATACAATTAATTTAAAGTCATGCTGACAAAATCGAAAACTTGATTATATCATATTGACAAAAATCAATCCAATAAGAACACCAAATCAATATTTAGGGATAGAAAATAGAGCAGAGAAGAAAAGGAAAACAGCAAATAAAGCTCTCTGCTCGTGAAAAGAGATAATCTACCAAAAATTTTCGAAAACCGATTGATTAAGAATTGGACTAGAAGGATTTGCACATCCAACTGAAAATTTATCAAAGAAATGCTTAATTTTTTTTATAAAAGCCTCATAAGTCATAACTCCTTTGTATAATCATAAAATCCTCAGGAATTCAACAAATAATGTGCTAATATAAACATGGATAGCAATGAGCCACAAATGAAAATCGCCAGGAGATAAGCTGCAAAAAGCCAAACTGCCAGATAAAAGAAAGCATCAATTTCAAAAAAAAAAAAAAAAAAAAAAAAAAAGAGAGAGATAAAAGAAAGCATTATAATCACAGCATAAGTCACAACTTCCAACAAATTTGCGGAAATTCCACAGAAGAACAAGCATAAGAACATGACCAACCACAAGCCTCAAAAGTAATAAGCATGAACTTTGGTAAACCATGTATAAGAATCCAGACATAAAACTCCAAGAACCACTGTCCAAAGCAAGATTGCCAAAACCAAATACCAAAAATAACTGCTAAATAGCCATCCATCCTACAACAACCGTAAACCATCTTGCAAGAACAGTAATTCTAGGGAAACTCTACTGATTAAAAACCATTCTCATAATAATAGGAAACATCATTGACATGCCTCAAATGAAAACACGAAATTAAAACTCAACTTTATGAATAACAAAAATTATAAGGAATAAGGTCAATTAATTCATTCATCTCAACAAACACATCTTATACTAATGATAACTAAAAACATTAAGATTTGTGTCACTACAGGGGGCAAATTATATATAGTTTTATGCAAATCTTCCTAAAATTAATTGTTGTAAAGCACTTGCACTGTATCTCAATAATACTCAACTTTACCAGCAAGTTTTACGGACTTACAGTGTTGTAAGTATTCAGCCTGGTGACCTCAAATCCTCTATCAGACAGGCCTTCCTCTGAAAATTTCAATAATGATTAACAGAAAAATGACACTTCAGGATAGGGCTAAATTGCCATATTTCAAGTTGAGAAGCTTAGTATTAGTTTCAATGAAATGAAACAAAACTGATGCGTATCTGAAGTGTTAATCATAGTTAATAAGAAATGAAAATATAATATAATCGGCAGCAATTAGCTACCATGGTTCAAAATACTATGACAGTATTAACGCATGCGTCTCAGGTCAACAAAAAAAAAATAAAGAACAAATTGATATAAAGTAGTACGCACAACAATTTGTATCATGCACACTTATTTTAGTTCGGTTTATGATCAAAGGAAGGAAGTGGGCATTTCAATATGTATTTTTATGTGAAGTAATAGAACTTTATATTTATTAGCACGAAATTTATAGTCATCATTTGCTCATCAGCATCATCATCATCATCATCATCATCAACATGATCATCAATGTCAGCCTTATCCCAACTATTTGGGGCTTACACGGATCATGACTTGTTAGTTTGAATTGGAAATTCGGATCATCACTTGCTGCTAGAATACCATGTTATCTGCTGGTTCTAGAATCCTATGTTAATTAGCTTTGCCACACACACTTAAATCAATATTATTTTACTAGTTTTTTAACTTGCAAAATTGCATTGACACAGGCATCCAATGACGCAGAAATAGCCACGTCTGAAACAGGAGGAGCACCTGCTTGCCTGGACGGTTCAGTCCATACTTTTCATTGATGTGGAGTGCCTGTCAGATCCTTTGGGCCTTCCTAATTGTCCTATTATTATAAATCTATTTTTGTGAGAGTCTAGTGTTAATTTTTTGTGAGTTTTCTATCGGGTTAGCAGTCACTATCTCTGAGTTTTCCCTTCTAGGGCTATAACCAAGGGCAAGTGGTATTGTTCCCAATTTGGTATTTATCCTTCCCCAACTCTTCCACATCCCTCCTGCTTAGTTGCCATGCATTCAACCTCACTGTCGCCGCCTAGAACAACACTCATTTGTTGTTTCTCCTGTAGATTTCCTCTGTCCAGCCCTTTCATCTTCGCTGCCATTGTTATTCCAGCCCTACACCTTTGTTGTTGTTGCTATTCAGCCCTTCCTCTTGGCTGCCGCCACCATTTCAGTTCTCCATCCTTGCTGCCATCACCCTGGTCAGCCCTTCCAAATCACTCACTATTGTTTACTTGTTGTCAAGCACCAAGGAAAAAGCCGCCTTACTATTTTCTACTTACCAGCCGCTTTTTCCACCCCTGTGACACCTTCCAAACCCTCACCCACCACCACCCCTGGATCTATCCCCTAGCATGAGTTTGTATTGTCAATTGTTGCAATTTCAAATTTTCATACACTGATTGTAATTAACTATTAGATCTCCATAATAAAATTAAGTTTTTTATATTGTTTATTGGTTAATTATAGTATCATTCGGTATCAGAGCTAGCTTAACCCTAGTCTTATCCTAGAACTTTTAGTATCTACTAATACACCCACTTTCACTTACCCAAATCTAAACCCCAAACTCAACCACAACCACTCCACAAAAGAAACAACTGTCGGAGACCTGTTTGGGAAGAAATGTCACAATGTCGTTTATGATAAATCCACAAAGAGATGTCCTAAAACCTTCTATAGAGGATGTGCGGCAGGAAATCCTCCAACTACAACAGAGGTTTACTGCCTTCGAGAGAAGGCAATCTGGAAGGGTTGCCCATAGCCACAACTATGGCTTGGCAAATCGAAAGAATACAGTGAATCTTTTCTACAATACAGATTCTAGAAATGAAGAACCACTATCCTGCAAATTTGGCATAAAAAATCAGAGAATCCAGGATCTTGAAATAAATGTGAATTTGGCATATTTTGATGGTCACTTGGATCTAGACGAGTTCATTAAGTGACTCCATACTGTGGAACTTTTTGTGTAGCAAGACATCCCGCATGACAAAATGATGAAACTAGCCGCCAGCATGTTAATAAAAAGTGCATTATTTTGGTGGGAAATTTTAAAGCACCTACACCAGCGTGAGGGAAAAGATAAGACAACTACCTAGTCCAAGATAAAATGAGAGATGTAGCGTCAGTACCTACCCCCACTTATAGACGATATTCATAATACCTCACCAGTTACAACAATATCGCTAGATGAGCATACCTTACAAGTCAAATTCAACCCCAGGCTCGAGCAGCAAGAGTACACCCCAATGAAGACTCAAGTCCCCACCTGAGGAAGAACTAAGTCAGAGTTGAGAATAGGTGAAATCATTCTGCATTCCCAAATCCATTGTAGCTAGGAAGTGTTTCAGTGTCATGGGTTTGGGCACATTGGATCAGATTGCCCAACTAGAAGACATTGTAGACACTGAAGAAGGTGATGACACAAATGAGGAATACTAGATTCCAACTAATGAGGAAGAAAAACACAAAGTTCAAATCGATCACAGGAGAGAGACTCCAACAGAATTAACATTAATGGTCCAAGACAGTCCTAAGTTCAAAAAACCTACACCCGACACATGACAACCCCAGATAAGAGAATTTCAAACTTTTCAAATAAATAATCTACTTCTTGAGTTACCACTACTGATGGAGGACCAACGTCAGAGATGAGATTCGTTTGTGCCACTTCTCGAAGATTATATGAAGTCATTTGGGTATGAAAATCAATTCAGTAGCGTACCCATCACAGATGATGAGGTAGAAAATATGAATCATGGCGTTGGAAACCGCTGTAGAATCTTTGGGGGAAAGAACATCTTACAGTGAAATTCAGGTCCTTTTGTAGAAAAATAAGTCTCTCCTGAGTGATTAAACTGCAGTGTGGTCTAGCCTACCATAGATGTCGTTCCAGAGTTAGTTTCTCAGATACATGCAACCGAGTACGAGAATAGGAAGAAAGCAGATTATAGATTTACCTACTTAAAATTTGCAGCACATAAGAATCTGCGTCTATATGTAGCTCCAACTCGGGTTGTGCCAAAAGATGATGGATACTTATTTTATCAGTATGTGCTTTGGAATGACAATGCTTATAAGTTTGACTTACCGGGAGACTAACCTTTTTGCTACATTCAACGTGGTTGACCTGACTCCATGTCATAAGAAGAAAGAAGTTTTGACAGATGAGGTCTAAGATCTCGCAAACCCCAGAGACAAGACACTGGATGCGGAAATAGCCACATTTGAAGCGAGAGGAGTGCCTACTTGACTAAACCGATTCGGTTCAGGCTTTTCATTGTTGTGATGTGTCATCCGGTCCCTTGGGCTACTCCTAATTATTATATTATTATAAATTTGAATTTGTGACAGTCTAGAGTTAGTTTTTCATGAGATTTATGTCGGGACAGCCATCAACTTCTCCATGTTTTCGCTTCTAGGGTTTTATCCAAGAGCAAGTGGTGCTTCGGCTATATCTCATTACGAAGTCATAATTCTCCTTCAACAAGTGGTGGTCCGGTTGTATTTCTCTCCCCAAGCGGTATCTATTCTTCCCCGACTCTTCCACATCCCTCCCACTTCTCTTCCAAGCATTCCTCCCTCGCTGTCACCGCCCATAATAGCACTTATTTGTTGTTTTTCTTGCAGATTTCATTTCGCCAACCCTTCCTCCTCATTTTCATTGTTGTTCCAGCCCTCCACCTTCACTGTCGTTATTGTCCAGCCCCTCCTCTTAACTATCACCACCATTTCAACCCTCCATCCTTGTTGCCATCACCCTTGACAACCCTCCCACATAGCTCCCAATTGTTTACTTGTTGTCCGGCACCAGAGAAACAACCACATTACTATTTTGTGATTATCAACCGCCTTTTCCACCCTTGTGCCACCTTCCAAACACCTGTTGACCGCCACCACAACAACCACCCATGGATCTACCCCCAGCTTGAGTTTGTGTTGTCAATCATTGCAATTTCATATTTTTATATGTTGGTTGTAATTTCTTTTTTGATTTCCAAAATAAAATTTGGTTTTCCTCTTGTTGGTTGGTTAAATCTAGTATCATCCATGTTATTGAAAAATTGTTCTTGAATTATGGGTTGTCATTGATAAAAAAAAGAAGAATGGCATCTGAATACATATATGTTTTTATTACTGGGTGTAGTGAACTAAACTACATACCCTTACCCAAATCGAACCGAAACAAACTCATGTGAATTCCCCAGTAGTGGCCTAACCGAATTGCAAAACCCTACACTCCTCTCCTTTTTTATAGCCTTGTAACACCATCTCCACACACAATCAATTCAGAGATCTCACACCTTACCAAAATTGTGCAAAGATCTCGCATCTCACAGCCACCTTAGGTCACCATACACACTTTTTACTTCTCCCGCCCATAGCCATCAGAGACTTCTCTCTCATTCATCTCCTTCCTCAATCGAGCATTCTCTATATTGTTTCCCCTAAGCATCCAAAAGCCTTCCTCCTCGCCTGTGTCATCAACCAAGGGCCATAAACCCTCTTCTTTTCCACACAATCAGCCAATTTTTCTTTCTCTTTAGCTATAATTCTCATCTTCTTCCTCAATAAAGAATCCTAGCAACCGATATAAGTATTATAATTCTTGTGCTGCCTCCAAATCTTCGGAGACTTGCCAATAATCACATCCCCTTCCTCTCTTATTTTTTAGTTTCAATTTGTACGATAAAATTTCGTTCATCATTAATATTTAAACTATCTTTCTTTTCAATAGTTTAGAAAGCTATGTTGAGTGATATAGTCTTTACTTTAATCTTAGATTTAGGGTTTTCTTTATCTAATTTAAGATATATTTCATGATTAGATATAATATTGCTATGAACGATTTCATAATAATAATAATTAATGAAGGTTGATTATGAAATAACCTATATCGATAAAACTGCACTCATAATAACTAACCTTTGATTTGCAAATTTCAATGCATATAAAAGTGTGTAAATGATTGAAATTTTATACAATTTAGACTTGAAGTAGCGCTTAGATCTCAAAAAAGTATAATTTTGGTGTTGCAACTTGAAATAACTCATTAATATTTATTATAGGTTTGTTGAGATTAGTGGAGCCCGGTCCACTGTTAATTAAGGTTAATTGTTTCGTAATTAATTATTTGCCTTTGTTATTTGTTTCCTTTCTATGAGCCCGCCTGGTGCTTTTCTATAGAGGATCTCGCCTCTTCTATTACCTATTTCAAATCCTGCCCGGTTCTCCTTCCAAATGAGGATCCTGCCTCTTTAATTTCCGTTGTGGATCCCGCCATCAATGGACTTTCAAGAACCAGGAGGGAAATCCTTCCTCCGGATTTCCCGTTATTTGGGCCTTGCCTTTTGGGCTGAAAAAGGCATGCTTTAAATTGATGCATCTAGTGCCTGATAAATAGCTCCTCCTAATCCTCTTCTGCAGTTTGCTGATTACAGGAAGGAAGAAAAAGCTTGCAAGGTTTCTTGCTTTAGTCTTCTTCTCGTTGGTGGCTCTTGGTTAGAGAGAGAGAGAGAGAGAGAGAGAGAGAAAGTTTTCTTGTAAGTCGTCGAGACAATCGACGGGTGTAATTCCTCAGACCAATAAAATCCTCTGCAACTCCATGGATGTAGGCAATTTGCCGAACCACGTAAATCTATGTGTTCCGCTGTGTTTTCTGTTTTGCGAATTTCTCGTTCCAATTTTTCGCTTTATTGACATTGTTTTTCCCAACAAGGTTAACTGCCCTGCATTTCAGATTCAATAACTATCATTCATGCTCTCGCACATTTTTTCTAATGTTCATAATTAAACATCATGTAATGCAGATAGCTTGCTTTGATCTATGGCTACATAAATTCTAATATTGAATAGATCCCTACTAGCAAGAATTACTCTCACACACACTATCTTTGTTAAATCTAATAAACTTTAATCCTGAAAATCATATTTTATTAAAATTAGCATTAATAATATTGATTAGAAAAAACATGCTAAATAATTTCTTATTATAAATACAAATGCATGTTAACAATGGATGTATAGATTGGTAATACATTTTTTTATAATGGCTCAGTGGATCGATGGCTCCACAGAGAAATCATTGATTCTTTATTGGTTGGTGCGTATTTTCAAGGTGTTACAGTAAAATCCATTATAGAAATATACATAAAAAATGATAAATGATTGTTGAGTCAACTTTAAAAATATATATTTAACATATTTTAGTTGCACCACGATATATTTGCATAAAAATGTATTAATTATAAGTTTCATATAAAAATTCATGACAATCACTACACGGTAAATAATTTTAAGGCATGATACTTATGCTTTTATGCAATGACAAGATTACATTTATCAATGCAATTAATTAATATAGTATACCTCTTTTATTACTCATAATGCATACATCTATGTCTTGTCATTTATATTAAGAAAATATGAGTTGCTTATTAAGCTTGAAATGAAAAATCCATCTATCGTAAGACTTTTTTTATGATAGGTCTTACCAGGTCATTTAGTAGACCATCATTATAAGATAGACTTCTTAATATTAGCTATTGTATTCGATACTTGAATTTATGTTGTATTTTTATTTTGATTTTATGTTATAGTTTGTACTTATATTCATGCTAAGTTTTAGTGGTATTTGTTCAAGTAGTCGTTCATCAAATTTTTTCTCTATTGGTTCTTATTTTTTGTTTTTTTCTTGAGCTACTTTAAGATTTTATCAAAATAAAAAAAATATTATTTTATTTTCCTTTGTTTAGTTGCTTTCTTTCATATGTATGCTTATAATCATTTATATATAATTTTTTCTCTTGTGAATACAAAATAGAAATAATTGACTTTGAAGTTTATCTCGAAAGTCCAGGTTCATCCTTCATCGCAACATGTGCAGTTAGTGTGTACCACCATTCAGATCTGAGGTATGACATACATCCTAGGTCTAAGCCAATTACAGAAAGAAAAGAAAGGGCTTCACGTGCAATAGGATCTAAGCTAGGCATCGAAAAAAGCACGCTAAGACAATGAGAAGTTCCTAGCAAAGAGGGGAAGAAAATATGGTCAACATAGATGGATGGAAGGTCAATGGTAATAGAGGTAAAAATGTTACGATGATATGAGAAAATAGTTATATTAAGTGGGCAGCCAAAAAAGGTGTTCGACGTCCTCATGAGGAGAGCTACACAAAGCACAATGGCTGATGCTGAATCCTCTAGAAAATAGGAGGATAATTGTCTTCAATGTGCCCAACAGGCCATAAAAAAGGACTACCAAATTAATACATACTTGTTTAGAAATTTCAAACCAATTTTACTGATGCCAAGTTTGTCCAACTTTTTTTTCATTCTAACCCAAATTTTGTTGGCATAATCGAGTATGGTTCAAGAAAAAAGGAAGCATCCAAAAGGAATGATATTTTTCAATAAGCATGTTAGAGAAAGAAACATGAAGAGCAGGAGTATCAAATGAGTATTTCGACATAGTAAAAAAAATACTGGCAAAACTAAGGAAATGAATAAAAAAATACTGCCAAAAAGATGATAAGATACCAATTTCATTTCCAGCCTTCACAGAGGCAGGATATAGAACTTTACAAGTGCCGAGACAATCATTTGGAAGCTCTGATGCTAATACTTTGCCAGTAGCTGAGAGAACTAATACAAAGTTAGGTCTACGATCTAAAAAACTATGCTACAAGACCCTCTGTGTTTGTGTGTGTGCGCGCGCGCGCGCGTGTGTGTAATTATCAATAGAGCACCCTACATAAAACTACTAGAACACCAGTTTACCTTTTGAAGGGGAAAATGCAATCTCAAGTGTTTTTTCGCATGACAGTAAATTCTCATGAAAGACACTTGCAGTGCCAGCACCAACAACTCCAATTCTTGCTTTAGGACATCCAGCAGCACTGAGATTATTTTAGTAAGCACGGTATAATATTTATGTTTGCAATTTTGTTGTGCAAATACCAATCAGATTTAGGTCATACTTCAACATTTTAGAGATTTAGGTCATACTTCAACATTTTAGAAAGTCGTGCAGAATATATATAATGTATGACAAAATAAAATTGTCAAGCATTCATGGTTCAGTAAAATTAAACTAAAATATCTTGAAAGTAAATACAGATAGTGATGTAGAATGGCCTAGAAAAAATAGTAAAGAGAAAACAAACGAAGAGATAAAGTAACAAAAGTAACAATAAAACTGACCAACTAAAGTATGACAGATAAGGGATCATTTGAAATCACATTTATTTTTTGTTTTTCTTTATTTCTTATTGTCATTTTATTTTATTTTTGTTTTGCCAATAAACAAAATATGCTTGTTATATAAAAAACATATTATTTTTATTTATTTGTACGGTGGTAGCGGCGGCAGTTGTCAACAGTTAGTGGCAGCAATGTTTGGCGGTGGTTTCCACCACTAGTAATAATGGCAGCCAATGGCGGCAACCAGCGATAGCAGTTTTGTTGATAGTGCCAAATGGTAATAGTTTTTAAAAACAATAAAAATATTAAAAGTTGTTTTAAGTGTTCTTAAAAATAACTAGATTTATTTTAAAAAATAATTAAAAAACGCACTAAGAAATGTCTTTTAAAACAATAAAACAATAGTCATCCCAAATAAGCCCTAAGGTTTTGTTTGAATGACGCAATGTATATAAATCACGTAAGAAAGCCTGAGATTCATAAAATAATTAAACACTAAATAAGCCAACAACTTAGATGCAAATAATAAAACAAAACTCAGAGCTCAAGTAATAATAGAATGTTTGAATAAATCTGAAGAAAGTTTTAATCAAGCAAAATTAACAGGCAATTATACTTTAATCACCATAACTAGTTTCTCATATATCACAAATTTGAACTAAATTAAGGACGCTAACAAGTTAATAAAAGGTAATTTATAAGAAATTACATGAAAAAAAGCAATAATAGTATGAAATCTAAGTCTAACATCATTAATAGAATTTTTTTTATTAGAATTAGGTAATTGCACTTACACCATGTACAAATGAATCATGCATACAACTTGTAGACACAAGATTGAAAATTAGATGAAGAAATTTTATTCAATCAAAATTAATAAATTTTATGCCTACGATGTCAATTTATAGAATTCTCATCCTATGTTAGAGTTGGCGTGATATAAGTATGGTTCTAATTCAAGTCAAATTATCATGAAAACTCAAAAATTAGCAATTTCCAAATCAAAATTTGATCTGGAAATCAACCTATAAAAACTCCTCATCTAGTTTTTCTTAGGCAACACATGTCAAGGAAATAATAAATAGAACATACCCATACGTGTGGAGTGTGTTGGACATTATCTCCAATGTTATAATAATCACAAGCTTAAAACCAAAAAATGCCCAAGGCAATCCATGCCATAGTCCTTCATCGCCAAACCAACAACACTGCAGCATAAACCCGTAAAATCAAAGAACACCCAATCATAAGAATTGCCAAAAACAAATCATAATAATTAGCAAAGGATAAAACCAATAGCCATAGCTAAGCTTACAAGGATAAAACCAATCACTACCCAAGACTTACATCAATCTGTTCGGATTAAGAAAACCAAAATTCAACTCAGCTTGATGTGACACTTACAATGAGAAGAAACGTGAATATCCATCAACACTACCCTGCTTGAAATTTGGCTACGAAAAATTTAACATTTGGTTTAGATCAAACAAATAAAAATACAAGCCTTCCTATAAAATAATCCATGAATCATCACAAACTGGTCTATCACAAAAATAAATTAGAAACTTTAAAATCAATCATCAAAACTGAACACAATCTCATCATTCAACGTAGCCTCCAGTACAAGTTGTGCAGTATATGAAAGATGACTGGAAGTAGAATCACATGGAAGACATTAAAAAAGAAGAAGAATCTAAAGAGTAAATAATATGCTCATGAATATTATCAAATATGAAAAGTTTAAAACTAGATTAATACCAGAATTTTCTTGGATTCTGTTTTGTATGCAATTAACTTCAATGCGTTGCAAAATTTAAAATGATTACAGCTTTCTCAGTTCCTTGAATTCAACCTAAATTTTACTGATAGCAGCCTTTCTAGAGTTAAACCCTCGAGATTATAACAAAATTTAAAACCTAATTACCTCCTTATCACATTAGTAAAGATTGTAATTTTCATGGAAACCGCTTTCTGTGGATATGCTCATGCAAGCTATATATATATATATAGATATAGATATGTTGAGTGAATGATTATTTACGTAACCTATGTATAAATTTTAAAGAACGACTAAAAAGATGTATAAGCTTTGTAGCTTGACTTTTTGTTCGAGGCATCATCCAATCTCACCACACCAAAATGGATTTAAATCAATTTATAGGCATGCTAGAACTTGCTTAATATGCAGGGGATAAATCTATAGAGAAGAAAGTAATAGAGAAACAAAGAAAAATTTTGAGGTTTTACAAGATCTTTATCACATCAATTAAATAATATAAAAAAGTAATTGAATATGTTAGACAACCATTAAACGAGTTACACCCAAAGTACCTTCTCCCATTCGAATATATCCATAGAGGCGAAGAACGGGAAGTTGATGGCACAGAAAACTGAATCCAAATCCAAAACTACTAAAACACAACAAATACTATATATATATATATATATATATATATATATATATATATATATATATATATA
>NEWO01000049.1:434656-478004 GCA_003013225.1 Phalaenopsis aphrodite
ATATGCTCTTTGTAGTGATTAGCCTGTATCTAGAATCGACACCTCTGTCCCGCTTTTCTCTATCATCACCAAAACAAGTCTTACTGACACTTCTCACAATGACACATGTAATCTCGGACTCCGTAGAAGATAGAACAACCATGTGTTTGCCTTCCTTGGTGAAGGAATAGGTATTCCTAAACCCGACATATTAAGTTCAACAATCAAATTGTCAAGCTCTCTTTACAAAAAAGCTGGCAGACATCCATGGGCACCACATCGCACCAAATCCGATCCCGTAATAGGTTCCCAATCGAAAACTCCATAAGACATCTCCTGTCAATGCTGATTATATCATTCTCCCTCAACCACGTTAAGGAATATGATTACGAATGTTTTTGAATCGTGAGATTCTTGTCCACCATCTATGTAGATATCACATTCTTGTTGCTCCCTCGATGATGAGACTACATATTTTTCTCTTCACAATGCAATAGGTGGAGAATATGTTGCGGTAAAGCCACTGTTGACCCCTCATAGCATCAGCCTATATGACCCATCGAACCACAAGCATCTTACCATCATCCAGTGGAAGATGATACTTCTCACCCTTTTATTCATTTGTCACTTCTTTGCTCGCTTCCTCCAGTGCACCCTGCTCGATGAAGAGCACAATTCTTCAGGCCTCCTAAGTATCTGGTCTGTTTTCTTCGACTCAAACTTCAACTTAAGAAGCATAAACTCTATTATGTATTCCTTCACTGATAGTTCCTTTTGTTGCAGGTAGTGGAACTTTAATAAAATATTTAGATGGTAGGAAAGGGGTAGGTACAGTCGTTGAATCGTCGTCTTCATTTTTTCCCAAGAAGAGATTCAATCGTGACGTTCTCTCTATTTTTCCCTCTTCGAGTTCTCCCACCACAAAGAAACATTCTTCAACTTGATGGTGTCAGGCTTCACTCTTCTGTCATCGAGAACCTCCTTGTATTAAAATATCTGCTCAACAGTCTTACATCCACTCAAGGAAATCATCTGGATCCATTTTCTACTCGAAGTCTGATAGGTAAACTTTTATTCCAAGATGTATATATTCACCAATAGGCATGTTATCTCAACATCTCCTAGCATTCCATCTTCATATCGTCTAACAGGCGCCACATCTTTGTATCCTTTAAGAGACATCTCATCTTTGTATCTTGCAACAGACACCTCATCTCTATATCCTCCAACAGTCAACTAATCTCTAAGCCTTCGTTGATTTTGTACTTCAAAGTGTTGTGGCTTGTCTTCTTCTCGACCGAAATCATTTCTACAAAAGGAATTCAAGTGTTCTTGCTATCTTTCATGGATTTCACTGTTACGGTTGATGGTGATCTTGCCTTGTGTTCTTTTCTCAATGGAATAGAGCCAATGTAATACTTCGCGGAGTAGATGTATGTTGTCCGTGTAGATTTGTGATCAGATACAACAATTGTCTTTGTGGTGGCATGGTTAGGGTTTTGGGTGTAGGTGTAGGGTGGAAGGAAAATAAAATTTTGAGGGGAGGGGGTGAAAAGTTTGGGTATGGAGGATGCTAGAAACCCTAGGACAGGGCTAGGGTTAGGCTAGCTCTGATACAAGTTTTATTACAAAAAAGCAAATAAAAGTTGCATTCAACACATGCAGAAATAGGAAACAACAGATTCACACAACACAGACACCTAACTAGGGCTTGATTCAAAGGTGGTGGGAATGCTGCAATAAAGGGAATGTGGTTGGGGAAAGAAAGAATGTCGGGTGGCTTGGCAATCAAGGACAACAGTTGGAAGGCTTGGGGACAAAGGACAAAGGGTAGGGAAGGCTGGCAGCAAAGGAACAATAGGTTGGAAGGTTTGGCGGCAAAGGATAGCAGTTAGGGAAGGTTGTGGCAAAGGAACAACAGATTGGACGGCTTGTGACAAAGGAACGGTAGATTGGAAGGCTTGTGGCAAAGGAACAACAGGTAAGAGGACTCAACCGAGAAGGATAGCATCTTGAGAGGTTGAGATGAAGGTTGAGGATGAAGGGAACATTAGATTTACATCTCCTCGGGATGAGTTACAATCAAAACACCTTCTCGCCTTCGGATACAGGCATAGAGGGGAAGACCGAGAAGCTAACAGCTGTCCTCACAAAAAACTGAATCTGAAACTACCCTAAAACACAACAAATAACATATATAGACCTAGGGTGAACCCTGCACAAAATATGAGGGAACAAAAATGCTTGAAACGACCGGTCTGTCCCTCCTTGGCCGGGATCGGCCTAGACCAAACCAATTCTGCGCGACTTTTGTCGTGTTTGTGAATTCGTCGTCTCAGGGCAGAAGGCCCCCCTCATCAATCTCTCAGGGTTGGGGGAGCTTCAACCTCATTTATCGAAGTTTTTGCCTGCAAGTTAAAAGTGGCAGAGCTACTGTAACTTCTCGTGGTTGAAGAAACTTCAATCGCGGCCCAAGAAGCACATGGATCCCAGTGTCGGCTACACAATCTCCCAAAACACTTGTAAGCAGTCATCCATATTGATCCAACCATATGAGGGTGCATTATTGAATTGAACTGGGACTTCATGGCTAATTGTATCCTGCAAAGTCTTCCAAAGATAGTCCCCGGTTGGCTCAATCCTAACTAACGCAAGAACAGACTGCGATCCCTCCAACGGTGGAGACCATAGTGGTAAGGTATTGATCATGTTGTCCTGACATGCTCTCTATAGTGACTGGTCTGTATCTAGAATCTGCGTCTTTGTCCCACTATCCAAAACAAATCCTACTGGCACATCTCCATTGACAAGGGCACCTGTAATCTCAAACTATGCGGAAGGTAGAAGGGTTATATGCTTGTCATACTTAGTGAAGAAGTAGGTATGCTTGCCATCCTTAGTGAAGGAGTGGGTATTCCAGAACCCGTCATCAGGGGTGTAAACGAATCGAACACGAACGAACAGAGCTTGTGTTCGTGTTTGGTTCGTTTGAAATTTAGTTTGTTTGAAATAAGCTCGTGTTTGAAATTGTTCGTGAAGTCACTGTTCGTGTTCGTTTCTTAACGAACGAGCCGAACACGAGTCGAACACGAGCTGTTCGCGAACAACAAGCCAGTTTGACATCCCTAATATTAATATATATAAATTAATTATATAACTTATATTATATAAAATATAATATATATAAGTATATTACTAATATAGTATATTAATATACTATTATTATTATTATTATTTTATTATATATTATAATTTATAAAATTTAATTTTTTGAATATCATAAATTTTTTATATGTAATTATTTCAAATTATTTTATATTTCGAACAATAACGATTCGAACACGAACGAACGGATCATTATTCGTGTTTGATTCATTTAACCAACCGAACAAAAAAAATTTGTTCATGCTTGTCTCGTCTACTTATCGAACAAATCGAACACGAACACATTAACGAACCGAACACGAACTGTTCGCGAACAACGAGCTTTTTTGACAGCCCTACCCGTCATGCTAAGTCTAACAATCAAATCATCATGATCTCCCCAACACAAGGTAACAAACATCCATAAGCACCGCATCAAACAAAATCAGATTTCGCAGCTGGTTTCCAATCAAAAACTCCAAGAGACACCTCCAGCCAATGTCGGCTCTATTATTCTCTCTCAATCACACCAGAGAGTACGGTTGAAATTGTCATTGAGTCGTGAAACTTAACTTATCCACTATTTGTGTAGATGTTGCATTCATGTTGCTCCATTTATCAATGATTAGACTATATGTATTTCCCTCCACAGGGCAATAGGTGTAGAAAATTTTGTGGCGATGTCATTGCTAATTCCTCATAGCCTCGATCTGTAGAACGCATCGAACCACAAGCATCTTGCCCACATCAGGTGGAAGATGATACCCTTTTCTTCAGCTGCCTCCTCTTCGCTCACTTCTTCCACTGCACTCTACTCGATGAAGGACACAACTCCGTTCTTCAGGCAACTAGAAGCGATATGCCCAAAACAATGATAACTAAAGCATTTTCTAACTGAAAATTGTAGTGGGAGTGTTGCTCTTCTCAGGCTTCTTCTCACTCTGAGTGGTTTTATCCTGCTTCTGACCAGTCTGCTCCATTGCCTGAGGTGTCCTCCTTCTGAGATCTCCAATTGTGGGTGATTATTTAACAATCGGTGGTTGCCTAGTTTATTTCTGCTATCACTTCACTTTCAGTCCTAAGTTCTACACTTAATTCAGTGTCTAATAGGTTTGCAACTAGACCACATTACTGATGGCGGGTTACAGGCCCGCCAAGTATCTATTTATGGTGTGCTCCTCTATCTCATTCGGCTCACACTTCAACTTTAGCTGCATAATTTTTTTTGGTGTACTCCTCCACTGATAGCTCCTGCTACAGATAGTGGAGCTTCAAGAAAATATAATGGCGATGGTGTGGGCGTAGGTATCGTCACTGCATCGCCTTCTTTATTTTCTCCCATGTAGTAATTTTGTCGCATCCTTCTCTCTGTCTCTCCCTCTTCAGGTTCTCCCATGACAAAGAAGCATTCTTCTTCAGCTTGATAATGATTTTACTCTTCTATCATCTGGTATCTCCTTATATTCAAAGATCCACTCAACAGTCTGCATACACTCAAGGAAATCATTTGGATCCATTCTCCCTTCGAAGTCCGGTAGGTCCACCTTTTTCCCTAAATCTTTGTATCCTTCAATAGGCATGTCATCTATGTATCTCCTAGCAGGCACACTATCTTTCTATCCTCTAACAAGCACCACATCTCTATATCTTCTAACATACATCTAAATTGTGTATCCTCCAGCAGGCAACTCATCTATAGGTCTTCGCTGATACTATACCCCAAAGCATTGTGGTCTATCTTCTCTACTAGAATCATTGGTATAGAAGGGATTCAGGTGTTCTTACTCTCTTTCACAGATTTCACTGTTACGGTTGACGGTGATTCCCCTCTGAGTTCTTTCTTCAAAGGCATTGAACTAATGTATCACTTAGTGGAGTAGTCATTGTATATCATCCTTAGTAAATTCCTGATCAAATTCTAGCAAATGTCTCCTCGGGGGCATGGATAGGGTTTTGGGTGTAGGTAAGTTAAGGGAGATGAGTAGAATGGAGGTAAAAGAAAATTTTTGGGGGCGGTGGGGGTGGTGGAGATAGGTTTAGATATGGTAGTTGCTAGAAACCATAAGAAAGGACCAGGGTTAAGCTAACTCTGATACCAAATGATATCGGAGTTAATCAAACAACAACGGGAAATGCAACTTTTATTACTAAAAAGCAAATAGGGGTTACAACCAACACATGCTAAAATAGGAAATAACAGAGATGCATAACACAGACAGACACCAAACTAGAGCTTAGTTCAAAGGTGGTGGAAAGGCTGCAGTAATGGGTTGTGGTTGGGAAAAGAAAGGATGTTGGGGTGGCTTGGCGATGAAGGCTTGGAGGCAAAGGAAACTTGGTTAAGGGAAGGTTGACGACAAAGGAACAACATGTTGGAAGGCTTGGCAACAAAGGACAGCAGGTAGTGACGGCTTGCGGCAAAGAAATAGCGAATGGGAGGGAGATTGAGATGAAGGTTGGGGATGTCAGAAAGAATAGATAAACCCCACCTCAAGATGAGTTACGGTCGGAGCATTTTCTCGTCTTTGAATACAGCCCTAGAGAAGAGGACTGGGAAGTCGACAGTAGTCAGTACAGAAAACTAAATTCAAAACTGCACTAAAACAAAATAAATAACATATATATAGACCTAGGAAAAAAACGAGTAGGCCTCGCTCCAAATATAAGGGAAACTCATGCTTGGAAGGACAGATCATATCCTCTTTGGCTCAGATCGGCCCGAACCAAACCGATTATGCGTACATTTTCCATGTTTAAGTACCCCGCGTTAATCTCTCAGGATTATGGGAGCTTCGACCTCATTTGTCGAAGTTTCTGCCTGCAAGTTGAAAGTAATGAATATGTTGTAACTTCCTGAGGTTGAAAGATCTTCGACTGCGATCCAAGAAGCACCGGGATCCTAATATCAACCGCACTGTCTTCTAAAACACCCGAGGAATTTCCCCACTTGTGAGAAATCATCTATTTTGATCCAACCATATGAGTGTGCACTGTTAAACTAAACTGGAGTTTCGTACCAAGTTTACCCATACAAAGTCTTCCAAAGATAGTCTCTGGTTGGCTCTGTCCTACCTGACGTGAGAATAGTCTGAACCTCTAACAATGACGGCCATGTTGGTAAGGTATCAATCATGATATCCTGACATGCTCTTTGTAGTGACTGGCCTGTATCTATTTTCGGCGCCTCTGTCATGCTTTCCTTTTTTCGTGCCCAAACCAATTCTTCTTACCCTTTTTTCTTGGCATTAAAATTTTATTTGTTGGTTTTTTTTAACCTGTTCTTGTTGGTTTGGCGCTTGAATTTCTCCGGTTTTCCCCACCAAAGGTTGTTGGGCTTCCTTGGGCCCCTTTTGTCCCCAATTTTGTTCTTGGGTTTGTTTTCCATTGGATTGTTCCTTGGGGCCCTTCTTTTCATTTTTGCTTTTTTTTTTTTCCTCAAACACGTCAGGGAGCATGGTTGGTAATTTCTCTGAGTCGTGAGGCTCAACTTGCCCACCATCTGTGTAGATGTCACATTCTTTTTGCTCCCTCCATCAGTAATGGGACAGCATACATTTCACTTCACAGTGCAACAAGTGTAGAATATGTTATGGAGAAGCCACTGTGATCCCTCTAGCCTCAGTCTGTAGGACCCACCTTATCCGGTGGAAGATGGTACTCCTCACCCTTTTCTTCTACTCCTTCCTCTCTTATTACTTCCCCCACCACACCTTGCTTGATGGAGGACAAAGCTCGGCTCGTCAGGTAACTAGAAGTGATGTGCCCAAAACTACGACATTTGAAGCATTTCTTGGAAGGGACTATAGTGGGTGTGTTGCTATTCTCAAGCTTCTTCTGACTTTAAGTGGCTTTGTCCTACTTCTGACCAGTCAGCTCCACTCTTTGAGCTATATTCTTCATGAGTCTCCAACTGTGGTCTGTTGGCGGTAGTTAGGGTTTAGGGTTTGTTGTCTCTCCACTGTCAGTACTAAGCTTTATACATCCCTCAATGTCCAATAGTATTGCAGCTTGACCACATTACTGACAACAGCGTGCTTCAGGCCTCCCAAGTATCTAGTTATAGTGTGTTCCTCTATCTCCTTCGACTCACACTTCAACTGAAGCTGCATAAATTATGTCATGTACTCTTCCACTGATAGCTCCTGCTTCAGGTAATGGAGCTTCAAGAAAATATCATGATGATAGTACGGGGGTAAATACTATCACTACATCGCCTTCTTCATTTTCTACCAAGAAGTGACTGTATCAAAAACCTACTCTCTGTCCCTCCCTCTTTCGGTTCTCCCATCACAAAGAAGCATTCTTCTTTAACTGATGGCTGCGAGGAGCTTCACTCTTCTGCCATTGGTGACCTGCTTGTGTTTAAAGATTCGCTCAACAATCTGCATCCACAAGAGGAAATCATCTGGATCCATTCTCCTCTTGAAGTCTGGTATGTCAACTTTTATATCTCCTAGCAGACACTCCATCTTTGTATACTCTAATAAGCACCTCATCTCTGTATCTTCTAACAAACATCTCATATATGCATCCTCCAGTAAACACCTCGTCTATAGCCCTCCACTAATACTATATCTCAAAGCGTTGTGGTTTGTCTTCTTCTCTACTAGAATCTTTCATACGAAAAGGATTCATGTGTTCTTGTTCTCTTTCACAGATTTCACTGTTACGGCCAACGGTGGTCCCGCCTAACTTCTTTCCTCAATGTCATCGAGTTGATGTAACACTTGGTGGGGTAGTTATTATATGTCGTTCATGATAGATTCATAATCAAATTCTGTTAATTGTCTCCTCGGGGGCGTGGTTAAGATTTTTGTTATAGGTAGGTGAAAGCAGGTGTGTGAGGTGCAGGGAAATGAAAATTTTTTAGGGGGTGGTTAAGAGGGGGTGGAGATAAGTTTGGGTGTGGCGGGTGTTAGAAACCCTATGATAGGACAAGGGTTAAGCTAGCTCTGATATTAAATGATACTAAAGTGAATCAAACAACAACATGAAATGCAATTTTTATTATTGAAAGCAAACAGCGGTTATAACTAACAAATGCCTAAATAGGAGACAACAGACACAACACAAAAACCCAACTAGAGCTTGGTTCAAAAGTAGTGGGAAGGCTACAGTAAGGGGGCGTGGTTGTGGAAAGAAAGGATTTTGGGGCGCCATGGCAGTCAAAAACAGTAGTTGGAGGTTTGGTGGCAAAGGACAACGGATAGAGAAAGGCTTATGACAAAGAAACAGTAGGTTGGAAGGCTTGGAGGCAAAAGACAGCAGGTAGGGAAGGCTGCAAGCAAAGGAACATCTGATTGGAAGGCTTGCGGAAAAGAAACAGCAGGTGGGAGGGTTCAACAGCAAAGGACTGCAGTTAAGAGGCTAAGATGAAGGTTGGGGATGTCAAGAATGATAGATAAACACCACGTCAAAACCAGTTACAATGGGAGAATCATCTCGCCTTCGAATACAACCCTTGAGGAGAATACCAGGAAGTCGATGACCGTCCTCACAAAAAACTAAATCCAAAACTACCCCAAAACATAATAAATAACATATATATAGACCTAGGGTAATACAGGCCCCGCTCTAAATAGAACGGAACTCTATGCTTGGCAAAACTGGTCAGCCCCTCCTTGGCTCGGACGACCCAGACCAAACTGATCATGCGCTACTTTTGTCGCGTCCGCGACTTCGTCGCATCGAGGGGAGAACGCGCCCCATGTCACCATCTTTAAAGGTTTAGACTAAGGTTCAACATAATAGAAAAAGTTATTATTACATAATATAAGTAAAACTATATAGCAAGGCGTGTTCATGAGCAACTAAACAATACTTATTGTAAAAACATCTTAAGTTTTTCTAGATAATCTCTAGATAAATCCCAATATTGAGGGTGAGGAACTTCCTCTAGAGAACTCTACGAGTTCCATACAGAAAACCCTTAAGGAGATTAGTGGTTATGATCAATAGCCGGTTCATTGGCAAGTTCAATAGCAAGTTCATTTTGAGTGGGTGAGTTTCCTTAAAGACTTTGATTGCCAAATTCATCAATGAGTGAATCACTTCTACAAGAAATTTCATTTTTGTGGTGAGTTCAATTTAGGCAACTTTAATTAACGCTTCTTTGGACAACATCAAGCTTTCAAGGGATTTGGTTCAAGTGATTGGCATCTTGGTTGAACTCGATCTAGATGCCCTTGGGTGTACAATTTGGATGAAGCCAAAGCTTAAACGGCCTAAAATGAAGAAATTCAAATCAGGATGAAGAATAAAACAACTACAAAGATAAATTACGGACTCTGGATGATGTATTTGTAGCTAATAAACTAGATATCATTAAAAAAAATTGACGTATCATGTCATGTACAAAAGAAATATTCCATGTCAAACTTAAATTTAGGCAAAGAAAGCTCTCATAATGCCCACCAAAAGTAGCTTGGATAAGGCTAATCATGATAATGATGAGTTCATAAATGAAGTTTACAATCAAACAAATTAAAAGGCACATTATTTTTCAAAGATTAACTTTTGAAAGCAAAAAAAAATTTGGAATGAATTCCTTATTTTTATTAAAAATTATGACGTAAATCTACTAGAAAAATTAACATAATACAAATATTAGAAGTTAAATAATAATGAGCTTAAGAGATGCTTACATCCATGCTTCAAGGAAGACCACACCTGCTTCTGGAGATGTTATGACAATCCAATCAAACATAACATCTACAAAAATAAACATGAAAAATGAATAATTCCATTAAGTTCTCACAAGAAACTGCAAATAATATCTCATAATACTTATAAAATGGTCTTTTAGAAGTAGAGATACTCAGGCGGTCTTCTATACCAAAGTATGGTTCAATTTCATTAAAATAAACATTCAGATAGCAGAAACATATAATACATGTAGTAGTACAAGCATGTGAAGACGAACTTTATACCCTAATACCATGTTTGTAGCCTAGACTTAACTATAAGCATGCAATAAATAAATTCAATTTGTCTTGAGTCAGCCTCAAGAAGAAACATTGAGAAGATCATCACATTATGGAAAGTATTAAATCTAATGATTGTATATTAGAAAGATTGATATTAGAGAATCAAATTAGAAGAGATTTAATTGCATGATCTTTTCTATATCATAAATATCTCTAATTTGTATGTCATAATCTTCTCTTATTTATAGAAGGGATTAGAACTATTTTTTGTTTGAGGAATTGTAAAACTATTTCAGCTGTTTTTTCCACTATCTACCCACCTGCTAATAGTGGAATAACCTTTCCTGTGGACGCAGGTGGATTTGTGTTGAACCGCATAAATCGTATAGTATTTGATTGTTTTATTGTTGTGTGATTTTGTTTTCCACATTATATTGCACAACAATTTGGTATCAGAGATAGATTGGCGTGATTCTGGCAGCACGCGGTTTCGATTCCGGCAAAATCGCTGACAAAAGGCAAAGACATTGGAGCAAGTTAAGTTACCATATCTGGTAGAGTAATGGATAATAGCATATTTTCAGGTACTTCAACATGCACCACGACGATGAAAAAGGCATCGATTTATTAGGTAGTTACACATATCGTCAAGATCAATGTAACGAGATTTGATGACAAAATGAACTTTGGCATGAGGCTATGCAAGGTGATCAATTTGTTGTGCTCTTTGAATCTAAATAAAGTTCTTGATAGCAATGAACACCCTGAAGAGATGTTAGAAAAAGATTGGTTGAAAATGAACTAGAATGCTTATGGCTTGATCCAAAATTACTTATCTCAAGAAATCAAATATGGGGTGATTATAGAAACTTCTGCAGAAAAATTGTGGAGAAAGTTGGAGAACGAATATCTCACGAAGAGCATTTAAAATTTTCTCCATATGAAGTGTCGACTCTACAGGTTTCAGATGAAACGTGGATTTATTATTGATGAGAACTTGAATGATTTTACGAAAATTTTGACAGATTGTTAAATATGGATTAGAAGATTGGAGATAAAGACAAGACACTTCTTTAGTTGAATTTTCTACCTTATGAGTACAATAATTTCACGATAATACTTATTCATAAAAAGGAGATACTTGAATTATGGCATTATTGAACCGTGAGTTCCGTTAAAGGGGCATAGAGTCCCAAAAGATGGAGTCGGTTGAGGTACTTGCACTCTAAGGTGAGAGATTTGAGAAAAATAATTAGGCAAAGAAAAGTAGCAATAACAATACTTCTCCAAAGCAAGAACAAGCCATGTAGGCGCAAGTTTGGAAAAAATCAATGTGTTTTATGTTTAGATATTGGTCATTGGAAGATTGTTCGAAGTTAAAGAAAAAAAGGTAAATAGAGTTTCTTCCAAGGAGAAAACTAATTTTATTATGGAGAAGTGTGACGAGGCAAATTCAGATGTATCATTATCTATAGTTTCTCACAATTTATATATAGATGATTCGTGTTAGATTTCATACACTTGCTACTCATCACATTGTCCCCATTGAGAATGTTTTTGTACGTACAAGAAGCTTGATAGTTGTGCAGTGATTATAATACTATTAATATAGAGCATCTTTATCAGGATGCATAATGATACTATGAGTGAGCTGACAGAAGCTTCCCATGAATAATACATAAAGGTTGGTGAAGCTTCCCATGAGAAGGAAAGTCATTGGGTGCATATGAGTGTATGTAAAGAAGCAAAGATATCGTGGAGTTGGGTTGAGATATAAGACTAGGTTAGTGGCAAAAGACTTTACGCAACGAAAAGGGACAGACTATGGCGTGGTGTTCTTCCCACTGGTCAAACATTCATTGATCAGTATTTCCTTAGCACTTGTAGTACAATACGATCTCATTTTGGAGCAACTTGATATAAAGATTGTGTTCCTATATGGATAATTATAAAAGGAGATCAATATGTTACAGTCATCTGAATATGGAACCTCAAAAGACTTGGTTTGTAATGTGGACAAATCTTTAAAATTAAACAGTCACCACAATAGTGGTACAAGAAGTTTAAACAGTTCATGATAGAATAAGAATACATAAGAAGCCAATGCAATTATTATACATATTTTAAGAAGTTGGTCAATGTTGAGTTCATTCATTTGCTTCTATATGTTGATAACATAATGAATGCATTTGCCCGTCAGACTGAGGTTGATAGGATAAAGCAACTATCCAAACATTTCAAGATAAAAGAGTAAGATGAAGCTTGTAAAATTCTTTACATGAAAATTTTTAGGGACAAGGTAATTGAAAAATTTTGGCTCTCACAAGAAGCATATGTTCGAAAGGTGCTAAGAAAATTAGGGTTGATGACTCAAGGAATATGCTGAGTCTACCCATTACATCTCATTTTCAGTTGAGTTCAAATCAATTTCCCAAAGATGATCAGGAGAGAAAATATACAAATTGATTCCTTATGCTAGTGCAATGGATAGTCTGATGTATGTCATGACTTGAAATGAACAGCCATTGCACAAGCGTTTGATATTGTGAGCAAGTTCATGCATGATCCGGGAATGAGTCATTAACAAACTGTGAAGATAATTTTAAAGTATATGGAGAGTAGAGTTGATATCAGCTTGGTGTTTGAAAGGCAGACATCTATTGATGATTTGTGAGTAGGCTACACTGAATCAAATTATACACGTGATATGTATAAGTGTAGATATACGTCTGGTTATTTATTCACATTGGATGGAGATCTAGTCAATTGGAGATCGGTTCAATTGACTGTTGTTTTGTCTACTACAGAGGCTGAGTGAATGACAGTCATGAAGGTGATGAAGAAAGTGATATGGATGCAGGGCCTACTGAATGACTTGGAAGTTGATCCGGAGTCTCTAACACTATTCTATGATAGCCAAAATGTGATATTATTGATTACAAATCCAGTTCATCATTCTCATACCAAGCACATTGATGAACTGTGTCATTTTATTCGGGATTTGATTGATGATGGCAATATTTTGTTGAAGAAAAAAGATGTCAAAAAGGAATCCAGCATACTTGCTCACAAAAGTACTACCAGTCTAGAAATTATTCATCAACTGTAGTAGTTTGGTGAACATCTGAGCTAATAATTGATTGTTCATTCTGGCATTTTGAAAAACCATATGAGACTTGATTCCTTCGAAAGGGAGGATACATAAACAATTATCTTAGTGCAGTCATTTCGTTGTTGAAGCTCATTTTCGTCATCTCCCATCTATCTAAAAGTGAGAGAAGTGGTGGGGATTATTAAGAAAAGTATTAACTCTAATTATTGTATATTATGAAGTGTATATATTAGAAATATTGATATTAGGTAACTTAATTAGAGGAGATCTAACTACATGATCTTTTTTATATTGAAAAAATTCATAATTTGCATGTTCTAATTCTCTCTTATTTATATAAGGGACTATGGTTGATTTTTATGTGTGGAGTTGTAAGCATATACCGGCCATTCTTTTCCTCTATCCCCAACTGTTGATAGTGGATAACTGCTCCCCGTGGACATAGGTGAATTTGTGTTGAACCATATAAAACATACTATGTTAAATTATTTTGCTTGTTGTGTGATTTTGTTTTCCAAATTGTTTGCACAACACATCAAACATATTGAAGGAATAGATTCTCATTAAAGCATGTACCATTTGAGATATCTTGCACCAAGAAAACTGAGAGGAGTCTTCTGATCTAAGAAGGAAAAGGTAGAAGTAGCACACAAATAGGAGTCACACACATGATATGATACTCCAAACATAAATAAAAAATGTGTCAATACATAAAGCCACATGTGATTCAAAATTGTCACATAATTCCAGATTATTTTTAACAAACATTCCTATGAACCATGACTAGAAAAAAATATATCAATCAAGGATGTGCGCTGGAGGACATAGGAAGAAAAGTTGATACACAGCAGAAGATAATATAGCATAATAGACAAATAAAAGCACAACATGAATATTCTAAAGTTCAACTACATACCCTTCAATAAAGATGAAAGTTTATTCAAGTCAGGCCCTTGTGTGTGCTTAACAAGTGGAACTTCGAGACAATGGATGTTAAGCTTCCCCTATAGTTTTATTAAGATATTAGGAAAGAGCCTAGAGAACCAAGAGAATCACCTTTTATTCAAAAAAAGAAAGAAAAAGTTATTAAAAAAAAAAAACACCAGGTAAAACTTCCCCTGTAAGAGCATGGCATGATAGGTTATACTAAATTCATTGCTTGCATTTAAACTACAACATCAAACTATACTATTATCACCAGCTGCGAAATATACAGTCAACATAGAGTATGCAGATATATATAATTCAAAAGTTAACTTCATCTAGAATTGGGGATTCTATACACTAGAAGTTGCTCCACTCCCTCCTCCAGCCTAACAAACAATCTGCATCACTTATAACTTAATTTACTGCCCAAATGAAGAATGTTAACGAAGAATAATGTAACATTCATCATTTTAATAAACTAAAAAGTGTAAACCCATTTTCATTGTCTTCCTTCTATTCCATCCTGTTGATAAAATAAGGACTTTGATGCCAAAGAAAACAATAACATAAACTAGTTCACACTTTTTAACATGATCTCAATACTGTTTGGAGTTCTCCAGATTGAAGATGCAAGTGACATTAATGAATATGCGGGTAAAATCAACTAAGAGTTGTTGTGGAAATATGGCTTTCCCTCTTCTAATGCTATACGTTTCCAGAAACTTATCAGTACCGTGGTGAAGCAGTACTTCAAATTGAAATGCAACTGAACAAGCTTAAAATCGGGAAGCCACTAAGAAGTAACGTATCGGAATATTCCGATGAGTAAAATATCCAAGTTTTACATCAATGGAATCACAATAGCGCATCAAGCACTATTAGAATCTGTCGAGAAAAACTCATTCCAAAACAAAGCCGAATTCGAAGGTAAGTAACAGAACAGAAAACCCAGTCACCTCTTTATTTCCAATTCTTATAAATTTAAAGAGAAAACAAATGAAAGGAAAAAAAAGATTACTAGAGCATCAATAAGCTTTGCATTCTTCCCCTGCTCTCTGGTGACGACGACATCGGGCGTCGGGAGCGGCGAGGGAGGCGAAGCGGAGGAGAACGCACGAAGCTTCTTCGTCCACATAAGCGAGCTCTTTGGGAAGGGAAGAGAATAAGAAGAAAAAGAAGAACGGAAAAGACTGAGCTTAGGTGCAGGAGAGAGGCATGCGGAGGACAGAGAACACAGAAACTCCATGGAAACGAGTTGGATCCAGTTTCCTTCCGTTTTCTCACATATAAAAGGATGATTTACGAGCATACCACTTACTTCCAATGCATTTACATGTTAAGAAGCAAAATACACTTTTTCATATATAGATAAGATATATATATATATATATATATATATATATATATATATATATATATTGCTATTTGATTCTATGTCAATCACTAGCGACATGGACTAGCATAATATAAGATCATTTTATTTGATGAGCATAAGATAGGACCACTTACACAAAGGGAAATTAAATTTAATTATTTTATTTTTGTGTAAATTATTTTGGAGAGCAACACTTTGTTATTTATGTACATTATTCGTAGTGGTGTTCATGAAGTCATTATACATTACGATCGTAGGTTATAATATTAACACAGACCTGACCCTCTTGAATCAAGTCTTTTATTTTTGTTTTAAATCATATCATTGTATTTACTACATCTTGAAAAATTCTCGACCACTATATAGTTTAGATTATGTTCTTGATTATGATAAAGGTGGTAGAACTAAGCATGTATCCTAAGAGATAAAGTGAGAGTCGGATGAAAAGAGTGAGGAGATTAAAATATTCACAAGTTAGAAGATCATAAAATGCACAACTTACAATTGTGATAAAAAAGATATGCACATAAGAGAATAATGAGACATGTAGAAGAAGTTGAAAGGGAGGAGGGGGAAATAGCATCATAATCAAAATAAAAAAGATAGCAATATTTTTTAGTTAAAAGGATTGTGTAATCGTCCAAGTCAAAACAATGACATTGTAGAAAAATGGCAAGGAAAAACATCAATAGTTGTATACATACATCATAATGAAGTAGAAACCGACAGTTGAACTGATGGACTCAACATACGTCTGCAGAAGTGCTCTATTTTCTGATGGTTTAGCGATGATTTATGATCAGGGTTATTTGTGGCGGCATAACTATAGAACACATCTTCACTATCAAGAGTAAAATTTTTTTCGTTGTTTTTAATTATTACTAAGGCATTAAACCTTCTGTTATAAGCAAATATTAACTGCGATCATATTTCGTCGGTTATCTTCGAACCCACCGTCTGGCGGCGAAGTTTTTTAATAAGTGACGAGCATTTTTGTCATTAATTTTGTTCACAATCGATGGATTTAAAGTCGTTTATAAGTCATTAGAAATAATCATTTGTACCACCAAAATCACGTTCCTCCCGGTCTTGCGCTAATCCTTCTCCCTCTACCCGAAGCCATTGCTTACATGTTCCTTTTCCCTAAACCCTCGCATGTCCCTCCAATCCCTCTTTGTTTCGTCCAAAACTATTGCCTTCATCGTCGATCCCTCGCGATACAATTGCAAAAGGAGCTAGCTGGGAGCACAACAACTGGATTGTGGCTTACAGTGACTAGAAACTCTCATTTTTCTCGTCCTTCTACTCCTCTCCTACCCGAAATAATCGATGAAGGAAACTTCTCATCTTCATTTTCTTTTTTATTTTCATTTATTTTGAAGAATGCATTTAGGGTTTAGGGTGTAGCATCAACAAGGAGGTTTGACCTAATATTTTCCTATTTCAATTGGTTTACATCACGCATCGACTTTAAGCTCATATGTTTTTGTTTTAGTTATGAATGCTTTTATTAGACATTTACAAGAGGATGTACCTTGGTGTATGCTTTTTGTCGGTGATATCCTTCGTGTGGATAGGACTAGAAAATGAGTTTAGCAAAACTTAAATTATGGAAGTCGAGATTTAAGTCTAAAGACCTTTGTTTGAGTAGTTGTAGAACTAAATACATGAAGTGTAATTTTAGTAATAGTAGCTCTAATGGTAGAGTTGTAACTACATGTGATCAAATCATTAAAAGGTGTGAACGTTTTAGATATATTGGGTCTCTTGTTCAAAGTTATGGTGATATATAAGAATATGTGATTAGTAGATTTCAAGTTGGTTGGTTGAAGTTGAGAAGTGCGTCCAACCTATTTTGTAATAGAAAATATCACTTAAACTTAAAGGAAAATTATGGTCATGAGACTTGCAATGTTCTACGGTGCAGAATGTTGGCCTCTATAAGAGAAGCATAAAATAAATTTAAGTGTTGCTAAGATGAGAATGCTTAGATGGATGAGTGGCTTGACACATACAGACAAAATGTGAAATGATTATATTTGTGATAAGGTTTGTGTAGCTTTAGTGGCAGACAAGATTGGAGAGAGTCGTCTTAGAAGGTTTGGTCACTTTAAATGTCGTCCATCTAATGATCTCGTTAGGAGAGTAGAAGTTTTAGATTCAACTTATGTTAAGAAAGGTAGCGGTAGACCTAAAAAGACTTGGGTATATTGTATAAAAAATGATCTTAATGTATTAGATTTAAATTAAAATATGACACACAACAGGACGCAATAGAGAAGAAGGATTCTTGTGGGCGGCCCCTCTTAGTGGGATAAAGGCTTAATGTTGTTTTTTGTTGTTCTTGTTGTTCTTGTTGTAAGAGGAAAAATGTGTAATAAATATATTCATAGATATGGTTGGTGTAGTTCTAGTGGCGGACAAAATTAGATAGTCAAAGGTTGTACATACATACCATTAAAGTCATATGTATTTATATGTCTAACACTTAAAATTTGCATTTATTACAACTTTGCATGTACATGTAAGGTTATATGTTTGAAAAAATTGAAAGTTTAGTTGTTAGATATGTAATTACATAAGAATTGAGAGTAGAATTTCCATTTATAGTTAAGGCATAAGTCAATAAATGATCCACGTCGTGTCAGATCGAAATTTAGTATGATTGATCCAAGCACTTAGCCTTTGGCTAGGAGGCCAGGACCAATATATGGAGGATCCAAAATGAGCTCTCCCATGGTTCTTATAGCCTCAGGAGAGGTTCCATGGTTTGCATGGTCACCATGACCAGTCAATTCCAATTCCACTGAAACATCTCAGTTTCGCCTTCTACCCACCAATTTTCCCCAAATTTACCAAAATGCCTCTAAAACCCTACAACTCCCAATTTCTCACCAAAAATCATATTGAACCACTTCAAATTACCCCAATTTCCCAAAAACCCTCAAAATTTTTAAAATTACCAAAATACCCCTACAGCTAAAATTACAAAAATACCCCCAATACCCTAAAAATTGCCAATATCCCTAAATTCATTCCAAACATCACCAAAACCAATCTTAACCACCTAATGTTGCCAATTGCACCCAAAATCCTCTAAATCCACCAAAATTGGCCAAAATTCTCAAATTACTTCTAAATCCTAAAGTCCCCAAATCACTCGCAATTCCCACCAAAATAATTTCAAACTAGCCCAATTTCAAATTCAAACTAAATATCATCATATTTGAGCCCAATTTAAACCAAATTCAAGCCTAATTACACTCAATTCCAAACTCAAACTCCATGCCCAAGTCAACTACCCCAAATTGACCCCAAAGCCAAACTTCATCAAATTGAACCATGTTATCATTTCAATTCCACAAAATTTGTTTTCTAAATTCCACATGACATTTTTTAAGACCGATTTGAGCCTTAAATTGGTTTGTATCCAAGACCAAATCATGTCCGAGCCCAATTTCAAGCCCAAACCACAATTTTAAGCCTAATCTTAAATCTAACTCAAACCTTTTGATTAGTACAAACCATAAATGCCACAACCATGCTTAAGACCCTGAGATGCTAATCACATCACCAAATCAACCCAAAGTTTGTGTCATGGACCAATGGTCTCTTAAATCATGGAAACCCCCTTAAATTTGGTTAAGTGACTTACCCATGTCATCACTTCATTAAACCTTAAGGCTAATCATAAACTTTCCTCTGACCTCTCTAAGTCAGCTAGCCGCCACCCTTGGTCTGGCTGACCATCCTAGTGGCCGAAAAATCCAAAACCAAGAAGGTCATCCATGGCTTAAACCCATTTTACCCATCCCGTGTGGCTATCTCCTATGGCTAAGTGCGTTGAATTGCTCTCCACCTAAGCTTACTTGCACCAGCCAATGGCAGCCCAAAGGCCTCCTCTTTGCTTGAATTATAAATCCCCTCCCCCTCCATAGCCAAATTGAAAATCCTAAATAACCTTGGGGAAACTATGCCAATTTGCTTCCAGTGTTTCTTACAGCCTTCCTAAGTGTAATCCCACCATTCTTAGCCTCTCATTTCCATCACTCGAGCCCAATCTAACCTCTAAAATCGAGGGCATTTTTCAGACATGGAATCAAATCCCTTAAAACTCCAAATTGATCACTCCATAAGGCTCCCCAAACATCAAATTCACTTCCACAATTGAAAGCCTCTCTCCCGAACACTCTAACATAGTCCAACACCAAACCCGAGTCACCCTCCAAACGAAATCACACCTAGGCCACTCCCCAGCTCAAACAACACTTCAAGGAGCTTCATGGACTCAAAACGATCATCTCCAACCAACCCAATCAAGGCCTTACCTCCTGGGCAAAGGTATAACCCGAAAAACCCTAAATTTTGCTTTGGTTCGGACCTTTGTGAAGAGAACTTGTATTTCATACGTATTTAACCATATAGATAAATTTTTCTCACTTAGATGAAGGTGTAGAAACAACCCGCAAGTGATTTGGTTGAGAATCGAATGAGATATTAAGGTTAGAATACAGATGATTCTTGAGTGTGAGTGATCAAAGACGATGAAAGGATGTCGTACGTTTCCGCATGTATCTAATGGACGGACCAGATCGCATCAGACGAGATGATAGAGCGAGAATTGCGGACCGCGTGGTAGTTGAAGCTTAATGTGCAATGAATGGGAGCAATCATTTTTGAAATTATAGATAAGTATTTTATTTACAAGCTTAAAACAGTCAATAAACCATCAGGAACATTAAAAGCAATTGTTTTTTTTTCATCAAAACTGGCAGAATTTAACAGTTGGAGAAGACCCTTACTCCTGTAGTGTGTTAATTGAAAAGTGGGCAAAGTTGTTGGGGGGGAAAATATTCCATACTGCAATCGCATCCACTATTTTTACTTCCATCACTAGCCATCCAAGAGCATAAGTATCTCATGGCGTAATACTAGTGCTAAATGAGATTAGAACAATTAATATTAGACATATTATCATAATTAGATTTAAAGAAATATTTGAATTTAGACTTGGTAATCCTATTTCAAAAAAAATCCCTCTACATCTAAGTTAGATTGAAGATAAAGTAATAGATAGTGAACCACTAAAAGATCATGGTAACTGTAAAAGCACTAACCATCCTCATCAATGTTCAAGTTGAGCAAGGAGAGGGGTTTAAAAGGGAGGGAGTTAAAAGTCTTAACATTCAAAACTTCATAAAGATTTTTATCATTTATTCATGGGTCTCATAACAATAAAAAGGAGAAATCATGTTCAGAGTAATGGTGAAAGCACTAACCATCCTCACCAATGTACAATTTGAGCATGGAGATTGGTTTAAAAAGAAGGCGGTTAAAAGTTTTAACATTCAAAAATTCATTAAGGGTTTTATCATTTATCTATGGGTCCCATAACCTTAAAAATTAGAAGCAATTGTTCATTAATCAAAGAGAAAGTTGATTTCATAGTGGCAGACATATCACATAAACACTGCAAAAAAGGAGAGGTTGTTAGAGGAGGGGTTTCCTAGAAAACAGGTTATAAAGTAGGGATTTATAAGAGTTGATGTTTCAAATGAGTTTAAGCAGGAATTTGCAATATAGGTCCAAGATGGAAAAGAGACCAAGTCCACCTTTCTACCTTGTCATGCTTATTATATCCCACAAAATCTCATGTAATATGTTGGTTTAAGAATAATTATGTGGTAATAATTTTAAACAACATTACTTATTAAGTATTTGTTACTGGGAGTGTAAACGAGCAGAACACGAGCGAGCCCAGGCTCAACTCGTGCTCTGCTCTTTTATATTTCGAGCTAAAAAATGTGTTCGTGTTTGGCTCGTATGCTTAGCGAGTCGAACACGAGCTATTCACGAACAAAGAGTCGTTTCAACAATTCTAATCACATAGCCATAAGATGTTAAGTGTTGGCGTAAGATTTAAAAATTATTGTTTATATTAAAACATCATTTGAATCTAATTTAATAATTTATATTTTATTTTCTTAATTAAGACTTTAATTGATAATAAAACTTTGCAGCCTTATAGTCAATTAAATCTCTTAAAAAATACTACTCATCAAACGAACAAATTTTTGTTCGTGTTCGGCTCATTAACTTAGTGAACAAGCCAAACACGAGCTGTCGTGTTTGCGAACAACTAGCCATTTTGACAACCCTATTTGTTACAACTTCTTAATGAAAAAAAGAGATCTAACCTAATAGGAAATTATTTCAAACATATAATTTTAAAAGATAATATTTACTGAAAAAAAAGACATCTTAGTTTCCAACAATCCATTAAAGAATAAATTCAATAAACAAGAGGCTCAAAATTAAATATGAGAGACCTAAAAGCTAAGAAATGTACCTCCATGTAAAGAGTAGCAGAAAAAGTGTGCATTTAAGATTCTCGCTTAAGGTCATAACCATAGTTTTTGGTGAACATATAAAGGATTTATTGAGATTAACTAATAGATTAAAAACCTGGTGCAATCTCTCTAATAATCTCATAGGATATAAGATTATTATAGAAAGCCTCATAAAAAATAATTAATATATGATAAGTGGGAAATATACTTGTCAAAGTTGGAGAAAATAGTAATGAAACTATAATTTTAAATGCATTATTCTAGATAATTGAAGAAATCATTATTGACCATATAGAAAAAGCCAAGGATATAGTGCATTGATGTGTAGGAAAGGTATGATGTTATTTCCTATATTTGTTTGGTTATTTGTGGCATTATTATGTTTTTCTATGGTATTTGTGCTTGTATGTCCAATATATAGTTAAGAAGGCAACATGAGGGAGCACAAGAAGCAAGAATGGATGTTTGCTTTGGACTAGTGTCTAGGTGCTCAAGCCTGGTGCCCCAAAGCTTGAACTATTCCAAAATTAGCCTAAATGCAAAGCACTTGGTAAATAGCACCTAGTTATGGATCAATCCAACATACGTGAATGCCAAATAAGCTAGAAAACTAGTGCTTGATTGTTGCATCTAGGCATCTGAAGAGAAGTTTCCTACGTGTTTGAGATCGAGGAGGTGGAAACCCAACAACCCAACCCTAGCTCTTAGGCGCCCAACACAGTCTTTCAAGACTTTTGAGTAGTTTCAATGATGGTGAAGGCAAATCAACACTTAAATGTGCATTTTTTCTTCATTTGGCAGTCAAGCACTTTTGGGAGGAGAATTAGGGAGCAACGTGCAAATCTAAGAAGGCTTGGAGGATCTTGTGAGTGAGTGTGTATGAGTATTTTAAATAGTTTAGCGAGTGTTTTTTATACATTATGAGTACGTGAGAGATTAAATCTAGTAGAGAACATTTTAAGAGAAAAGATTGTGGTAGAATAAAATAATTACTTTTCGTGTTTGATTGTTTTCTTTGTAAGAACATTTTCATTTCTACCTTAAAAATTTTTTCTTGGCTTTCTCTTAAGAAATTGATGAACTAATTTCTTTATGCAGCCTTGGTTTGGATGTGTAATGAATTTTATTCTATTCATAAGATTTCTTTAAGATTATCTAAGATTTAGCCACATGTTTGTGTGTTATCTTTGTTTTTTTCTTTCTTTACTTTCATTTTGGTCGATTGAAATATTAAAACTCCTTATGATCTAGAAATATTAACCATATATTAAAATAATGAATAGGATAACACTCAATCATTTTAGTGGAATAGGAATATTGTCAGTAGAAGATTGCAACCTCATAGGTGACTGAGTATTCCTAAAAAACTTTGCATAGTTAAGCAAAACAAAACTATAATAAGAGTTTCTAACGCTTCTTAATGCCTAAGAATATACTAAGGAGTACATATCCTTGGTTAAAAATTTTAGATTAGAAATTTATTAGAAGAATACCGAGAATTCACAAAATTTAAGCCAAAGTAGCATGATTCACAACCTAAAAAAGCATAACCTTGTTGACTTAGGATTTTACAAATTTAGGATTTTAAAAATCTTTTAAATTTCATAAAATTTTGACCTTTCAAAATAAACCTAGGATTAAATTTCCATTTTCTGGAAAATTAACTCATTCTCTATAGAATCAATATACAAACCATTCAATCTGTAAAGTACTTGATTGACACGTTCACTTTGTGTGGTTCAAGCATGCTTCCCTGCATCGTGGATCATGCATAGCCTTAATATCGATTAATTATTGAAGGGAAAACCCCTTTCAAAAAGCTATTATTACAGATGAAATGACACATATTAAAGATGCAAACTTTATTTTTTGTTTCAAACATAAGGGGTAGTTGAAATCCTTTTTCCAAGAAGCCTATTTAAGAGATAAGAATGACTTATAATGATGATTTTAAAAATTAGACCAAATCATTTAGTTCGACCTGTTCAACCTTGAGCTGTGTTTCAATCCAAGCTTAGAACCATTTATACAAAGAATTGGGATTGAACCGATTAGAATCAGAGTTGTACCGACAAGTCAACAAACTAACCTAATTTCTGAAGAACCAGTAAATTCACATATTGTTCAATTTTGGCCTTTCGATTTTCATTGGATAGCTACAAATATTACATTAAAATTAAAATAAAAAAAACATAATATCTTAAATTTTTATTTAGAATATTATTCAAAATATTCAAACTGTCATTTTAAATAATTTTTTTTTTTTGTTGAGTCGATAAAAAAGATATTTATAATTATTATATTATTTAAATAATATTGCGATAATCTAAATGTTTATTATGCCATCTGATAAATCTACGGTTCAACCACAATCGAACCATTGAATCTTGAAATTTTTCTTTTTTTGGTTCAAGTCAAATCCAATTTTCACAACCTTGCTCATGGCATTAGAGTTTTTTTTTTCAATTTATGATTTCACATAGAAAGAATGAGATGGGAGCTAGAAAAAGCTTCCTTCAAAATTTTACTAACCAAGATGATGTTGTGGGAAGAATTTTCACTATGAATAAAACTAGTTTGGGATTCATTAATGATAAGAGGCGCGATCATCTTGAGACTAGTTTCACAATAATTTTGTACAAGCATTTGCAAAAAGATATAAGCTTATAACAATAATGTGACTTACATAAGCAAATTTTGGTAAGAGAGCAATGGTCATTGCCTTTATCAAATTGAGAACTTCTTAGTATGGAGAAAATGTTTAATAACAACACAAATATTGATTTTGATTAAGGGCCCGTTTGACGCAGCTTATTTGGTGTGGTGGCGTTTTGAAAACACACGTGGCCTGTTTGAATAAACTGTGTTTCGGCAGCTTGCGCATTTTCAAAAAGCTGAAAACTGCGTTTTTACGCCGCACCTATCTAAGTGCGATGGGAGCATTCTGACTGCGGTATGACTTTTTCAAAAAAAAATAAAAATTTGTAATAGTCACTGCACCTAGCTTATCAGCAGATTATTTTTAATCAACTTATCAGCAGATTATTCAATAAGCTACAACTGCCCCAAACAGACCCTAAGTTCTAGGAGTATTACAAGAATTTGAAGGATGGGCCATCCAAAATAAGAGTTGCAATTTCATAAGCATAAAAATCCATTTTTCTAAAATCATCTAAAAAGGGAGTAATGAGATCCTCAGAAAGACGTGAGAAAATTTTATTTCTAGTAGGCAATTTATTTCCAGTACAACTGCGAGGGTTGTCAGATGAGAAGATGAAAAAAAGTGATGGTGGCATGAGAGGAGAAACGACCATGTGTGTCGAGCTCTTTAATGTAATTACTATTTTTACAACATTTAATTCTTAAAAAAAGGCATTGAAGGCCATCTTCAATAGCCAAAAGTCACCAAGATTTGGCTTGTTGAGATAGCTAATAGAAATGGATTTTCAAGAGCTTATAAAGTTTTGAACTAGTATTTTTGAACTACAAATGGATCATATGGTTAGTCAAATTTCAATCAAGGGGTAGGAGGAGCATTGCTTGCCCATTCATAGGATCAATGATTACATTCGTAAAAAACTCTTTGAATTCCACATAGCCATCTATAATAAGTTCTTTAACATTTTTAGTTTGTTGCAAAGATAGAATATATTATCTTAATGAGGCATAATGCATCATGATTGGAGGATAAAAGGATGAAAACCTAAAAGGGACATCTCATACTTTTTTAAAACAAATCTCTGCTTTGGAGGGGAGGGGGGGACATGGTAGCTATGGTAAGTGGTGAATGGTCAAAGTAGAGAAAAGCAAACACAATATGGGAAAATGTTTACCCAAGCTTGATTAATCAAAACCCTATTAACATAGAGTGAATAGGGAAGTTCTCATCTAAAAAATGCAATCATTAAAGATATTTCTTTCATAAAAGAGATGACAATATTATCAGTCGTTTCTTATAAAATTTTATATCAACTAAAGTCGTCAATAATAATTTGAGCCCCATAATTGCAAGGGACAAAGCCGAATAATGGGGGTCTAAAGCTCTATTTTCTCAAGTAGGGAATCAACATAATAGATAATAGAGAGCGAAAATTAAGTGGAAGACTTACTAAAAATAGTGTCATGAATGACCTATTTTTCAATTCCTTGATGGATTAAGGATAGCCTTAAGCTCTTGATCCAGATTCTACAAGAATTGCTCATTGAGAAATTGTTACATATCCATTTCACAAGAAAATAAATGCTAAGAGGAGATGGAGAAGTAAAAAGGAAGAACATTTTAAACTCTCGCTCCATGAATACAAAAAAAAAATTGTTTTAAAGAAGATAAAAGTCATTAACAATGAACACTATATAATTGCTATGAAATCCATGTATTTTCCATATGTATAAATTTTGGTAGAGCATATTTGGCACTTTTTTTTGAGGGGGTCATTGAACTTTGTTAGTTTTATATTGTTGTTGTAAGATGTGTCTGAAGATCTTGAGATGGTGGATCTAGGAGAGGCATAGTTAAGGCTAGAAGAGAGGTTATCGGGAGATTTAACGTTAGAGATGAAAGACGAGTCATCCTATGAGGTAAATAGGAGGCAAAAGTTTATTTTTAAAGGTTTGTGATATCAAAGTACTGGGGGAAAAGAACAATGGAAATGGTGTGGAACTAAGATTTAAGATAAGAGAGCAACAATGCAGAATGAGAGTAGCATCTTCTACTATAACCATGAGAGAGAAGAGAGGTTAAACATTAATGAGACTGGAAGGTCATATGTGATGAAGTCACAACCTAAGCTTGGCATCAATTTTTAGTTGAATGGAAACTTGAGGCAAACTCTTTCTCATTGTGTGATATTGATTTCATTAGACAGAATAAAATAATTAGCAACAAGAACATAAACTATAGCAAATGTAAGACAAGATTTATTTCTAGAGAGATCATTAGAGTCAAAGGAGTATCAATTTTACTAGAAAATTTAAAACTTCCAATAGAATTCCAACAAAAGTGAGAAAGATCTAAGAACTTAATCCATAAGGGGATAAAAGAGAATTCCTTCAGCATAAGCCTAATATTTAATAACCATTTATGTGTGATAAAAGGCTTCTAAAAAAAAAGAAATCAAAGCCTTCCTATTAAATCCATATCATGATCTTAATAGGAAAATTTAGAGAGAAAAGTTCACCACTTTAAGAGAATATGTAAAGTTACATTTCAATTTAGACCACAATAAGTCAATGCTTGATGAGGTCATTGCTTTTGCGAGACGTTTGACTTGGATCCAATTAACAAAATAGCACAAGAAAATAAGAATGTAGACTTTAAACTCAAGGGCTATTAGTTGAAGCCCAACAAAATCCATCCCTCACAATGCCAAAAACCATGTATAATCATTTGATTAGTAAATACTTGTTGGGTCCATAGCATAAGCAACCCGTATTCTCACCAAACAAGTTGATGTTTTTCTTCATCATGGGCTACTAATAGCCTTGCAAAGTAGCTATTACACTCTTCCTAATAAATCTCCATATGCTCATTATATCGTTATGCCTAAGATATTGAGAGAGAGGCATCTGACAAGGGAAGAAATATCTTACCACTCATAATAAGAGAATCTGTACCAAAGCAAGATGCTTTTTGGGTAGCCTTCCGCGAAGAGAACTCTCTAATGTTGGGTCCATATGATAGCCTTAAATGTAAGAAAAGGGAATTAAAACAGAGCAATGAAATTCTTCTTGAAGCTCAATTAAAATGATTTTATTTTATTTTTTGAAGGGGGTGTACAAGAAGAGATGCAACAATTAGTACTTATGAAGTGGAAATGATCATATAAAAAATTGGCATTCCCCATAGTAGATTGGCATTAATTTAGAAGATTGTAGCCATAGAATTAATAATTACTCTCATTAATACAACCATGGTTTATCCATATTGCAATGCTTCATGTGACACTCAGACATTCTTTAACTTTCATCCATCAAATTTTTATTAACAGAAGTATTACCATCAAAACTAGAAAATAACTATTTTTACAGAATTTTAAGATAAGGTAGTAAGTTAAAGAAGTAAATGAATGCATAAAAATGACAACATTTAAGAGACTTGTATAGTTCCAAACTTTAGATGATCAATCAATTTATCTATAGGCAAGTAACCAACCACATAACTGAGTCTAAGTTGATTTCAATGGGAATTTCCCATCCTATATTGCTGCTTTACTATTCTTAACTAAAAGTCAGTAGTGTGTGTCCCTGTTTGGACTCGATCATGTACTGTAGATGGCATCCTTTAGCTCACCTGTTGTTGATTCTCAAAAATTGGATAGGATTCATATGGTGCAAAATACATCATTGGATTATGAGAAATTGGAAGCCCGTAGCCACAGTAAATTTGAGGGCCATAATATAAACCATTCCATGTACTACTACGATCAGCTCGTGTCTGGAAAACATAAAAAACAAAAAAAGTTAGAGCTTCAAGTGCATTGGATATTATGTAAGAAGTATAAATCTATGATAAGATATAAATAGTTTTTTTACATAAGAGAAAAAATAGTGCTTTGAATTTTGAATGAAGCTTGGCAAAGAAGATATTCTTATTATAGTATATCCATAAGACAAATTCTGAAGAAAAAAAAAAGTGATAAAAGAAGAAAAATGGGTAGTGAAGAATAAACACCGAGTTTAAAACATTTTCGCTTATATTTATTTAGTTCCCTAGTTACAAACAGAGCACTAGGCAATTTTAATAAGTATTTATTTTCACTATCAATCTACAAGAGGACTAGTGCTTGCATCAATGCAAAGAATTCCTAATTTCTCCATAAAGTATTTATAGAAAATTTAGAGCTCTACAAAAGAGAAAATCCCATTTGATCACAAGAGCTCATGAGAAGGGTCTATACTGCTCCACTCTTATTGTCATCTCCATGCTGATGGAAACCAGAAGGCATGCCTGCCCACGGGCCATTGCAGCTATGTTAGGGATCGTTGACTTTGTGGTTGTGAGTGTTCGAACTCGAGCTCATTGATGTGATTTTTTGATTGTTTCAAGCATCCTCAAAATTGGATCCCTAAAATTTAACTACTTTGGCTGAACTCCAAAGTTGTAAAACAAAAAGACCATGCCTTTATGTTCTCAACCACTCTAAGGACACTAATCCTAATTTCTTCTAGATGATCTATGTTCTAAGATAGCTCGATTACAACAACAAAGCCTTAATCCCACTATGTGGGGTCGGCTACATGAATCCTTTCTCTCCATTGCATCCTATTTAGTGTCATATTTTTATTTAGTTCTAATAAATTAAAATCATTTTTTATACAATAAGCCCAAGTCTTCATAGGTCTAACTCTGCCTTTCTTAACATAAGTCGAATCTAAAACATCTACTAATCGGATCAGCAGATGGACGACGTTTAATGTGACCAAACCATCTAAGATGACTTCCTCTAATTTTTTTCATCACATGAGCTACACCAACCCTATCACAGATATATTCATTTCACACTTTGTCTCTAAGTGTAAAGCCACTCATCCACCTAATCATTCTCATCTAGTCAACACTTAACTTAGTATTATGCTTATCTTTTAAAGGCCAACATTCAACTACATAGAGCATTGCGGGTCTCACCACCGTCTTATAAAATTTTTCTTTCAGTCTAAGCAGTACTTTTCTATCACACAAAACGCCAGAAGCATTCCTCCACTTCAACCAACCAACATGAATTCTACTATTAACATCGCTTTGAACAACAGACCCAAGATATCGATATCGTTCACACCTTTTAATAATTTGATCACCCAAAGTTACACTTTTGTCAATAGAGCTACTACTACTAAAATTACATTCCATGTATTCAGTTTTAGTTCTGCTCAAATAAAGGTCTTTATATTCCAATGTAGATCTCCATAATTCAAGTTTTTCTTGGGTTTTTTCTCGTCTTATCTACAAGAAGGATATCATCAGCAAAAAACATACACCAAGGAAAAATGAAGCTTCAATTTCGAAAGCTAGAGCAAATGGCATGTCTCGTGTAACTGATGACGGAGTAGTGTTGAGCGCCCATAAGATTCTAATAGCTCATCTATCCACTAATCATTCTTGCCTTTATGTTTCTTCTCAAGGGGTTTAGACTTGCTTTGTTTTCAACATCAACTTATCACTTGGTATGTGGGTGGCTTATTAATGCTTGTTTATTTTAGATGGCACATCATTGACATAAAATCCATTCATCTCCTTGTTCTTAGACTGAAGTCCATTGTAAGTTATGTTATCAAAACATGGAATTCAAACAAGCTAAAAAATCAGATCACGAAAGGTCTTATGCTTGATGAGGTCATTGTATTCGCGGGGGGCTTTACTTTGATCTAATTAATGAAGTAGCCCGCAAAATAATAAGGTAAGATTTAGAATCAACAGCCTTGAAAAGAGATCCAACAAAATCCACCCCCAATTATGTAAATTTCCATAAAACAGTGATCATGTATAACCATTTGATTAGTAAGTGTTAGATGGGCCTATGGTAGAAGTAACTCATATACTTCTTAGTAAACTACTTGATATATTTCATCATCATGGGCATATAATAGCCTTATGGATAGCTATGATGTTCCCTCTAATGTATCTCCCTGAGCTCATCATATTGGTAAGCCCAAGTCATTTCAAGTTCTCATGGAAGAATAATTTCTTATAAAGGGAGCATTAAACAACATAGCATCCGGCAACTAACATAAGATTTGAGCCTCCATCCTTTAAACAAAGCCTTGCTCTTCAAGGGTTTGAAGATCGTCAACATTAAACTTTTGCATTAGAAAACCTCCATGGTATATGACTTCTTTATCAAAGGAACCAACAACTCTCCTATGGAAGTTGAATATGGGTGCTCATACTAAGTCAAGAGGTCAATTAACCAATTTACCTCCCTTCAGCACGTGTTCCACTCAGAACTTCTTGAAATATAAGATCTTGAATTTTACTTTGGCTTGGAAGCAAATCAGAATTTGCTTCTTAATCACATTGTTCCCCAATATGTGGTACATAGTTAATTATGATTTGTTGAGCACATTTAACTTCTTGACCTCAAAACGTAATCCAATCCTTAGCCTCTCCAACATCGTTTGTACTTAGTTGTTAGTAATAAAAACAAAATCTTGATGCATTGCTCAACAAATTCCCCTTGGGCTTCACAACATCACAATGATGATGCTAATCTTAACTTCTGATAATCTTCTAGCATCCAAAATAATCTCCTCTGATCTTGCTTTACTAACTCCAACATGAAGTTGCAATGTAATCATCCAAGTCTTAATCTTTCCATATCATACTTGAAACATTTTGGAGTTAGAAATCCTTAAGTTCTACAAACAATTTCGTTAACATCCTAGAATGCTCAATTTTAAGCAAAATTTTCTTCATGGGTCGGCAAATTACTATTTGAACCAAATAAAATTGGAAGCAAAGGCTATACATACTACACAAAGTGACAAAAAATAATGGGTAGCTTTTCCATCACAAGATAATTCACTTGTGATCCAATTAAGGATTGGCTCAACATACATTTTCTAGATTATTCCTTAATTAACATGTGTTCCTCCTTTGGTGCTCGAAAATGTTTTCTACATTTACTAGGTAGCCTTCATGATCATTAATCTGAAGTGAATGAATATACATCAATGCATCCCTTCAAATGTTGTGAAAACAATCATTTCCTCATCATTGGGGGTGCTCTTGATTAGGTTATAACTTAAAAATGTATCATAGAGGGTATGCCATCTCCTAACAAGTACATTAGTGAATCAAATATGTATAATGTGTTGGAATTCTTGAGGTAAGATACATATATGAAGTCGATACACATGCACCACTTCTCAATTGCTCTCTTCATCATCACCATAAGGGAGACCCATTTCAGATGCTCAAATTTGGATGAATCCTACATGAATAGCTTGTCTACTTTGCATTGATCTAGCGCCTTCTCTCATATTAATGTCTCCTCTAGTTAATAGGTATTCCATTGAGCTGGGCATTCAGCCAGTCCCTTGTGATCGAAATATCCACCAATGGCATCTTTGCTTGACGGCCATCGCTACAATTGGGTTTGCTAGAAGGATCAAGGCCCCAAAGTAACTTTATTGAATTCATATATCATCTCTACTTCTACATTAGGTTCACTTTGGCCATGGTTACTCTCAAACCATCTAGGAACTTCACTAAAAGGTGATAGATAATGAACATGGTATTATCTATAAAGTAGGGGATGCCTAAATATTATTTTGGTAGTTGATGGTGACCACAAGACTATCAAGATGATTGCTTGAGACTCATATCATTGACCATCAAATCAAGAAAAAAACAAAGTTATTATTCCTTAAGGTCCTTGGGATTTTCCTAAGAGCCCATAAAAAGTGTTCCTCTAAACAGTCTAAAGCTATCGGAACCCTTGTAAAAGAGAATATTAATGGAGTTCTCATAATCAACGATTATTGGATATATCTAAAAGATAATTATAAAGATTGTTATAGTGACTACATCATTAAGTGTGTTCTAGTTCTAAGGAGATTACTGAGACCTGAAAGGATGTGGTTTGAGCCATTAACTATTTCCATACCATTTCATCTCTAGTGAGATTTCCTTAAGCATCATTAAATATCTTGACATGATCTATGCTTGGCATCTACCTTTTGGCGACCATACCTCCAAGAGCATCAAATGTCAACATCAAAGATAAGACATTTGAGAATTATAAAAGAAACTTATTGTTGAAAATAAATTTTGATCACACTATACTGAGAAGAGTTACTGAGAATACAAGACAAGAAAGGAGATGGAGAGTGAAAAGAAAAGAAAGAGAGGTACACAAAAACTGAATCTCTAGGCATGAAGCCCTTCTATTTCAATTTACTAAGTCCTAGGTTAGAAATAAAGTTTTAAGGCTCTTTAAATAAGGGTTTTTATGTAAAATATCCTTGAAGGTGGCCAAGGTCTATAGGGAGGTAAAACGTCTCCCCCTGTGGTATAATATGGAGAATTTATAGAGAGCTTATGATCTAATTATATAAAAAATTTCATTAATTGCATTGGCTCAAGAATCCTCTAACTTAACTCCCACTAGATGGAATATCAAGAAGCATGCTAATTCACTAACCATTAAGGCTACATTAAAAAATATTGACCATGTGGGCATATGTTGAGTGGGCTGCCATTTTCAAAGCAATTGGGATGGCATAAGTGTTCTTTATGCTTTGTATCCAACTACCTATGAGTTTGAGTAGTTTACTGGTTGAGTGATTTGTAATTGTTAACCAATCACAATCATGGAATATGTCAATCTTTTATCACTATAGAAGTTGGACAAATGCATGCTATTAAACGTTAGTTAGAAAAGGCAATCCACAGCCCACTATAGTTCCTTTTTGCCAAGCTCTAGGTTCTCGAGCTTTGTAGGCACTTAAGCAAACAATACCTATCAACAACATCTAACTCTTAGATGGGGTTGTGTCCTCAGGTTCAAAGTGCAATGGGCATTGGCTTAGAACTTGACCATGGCCCTAAAATTTTTTGCATTTATGCTCTCTCTCCCGACTACATGTTCTAGGTTCTTGACCTCTGTGTGGTGTTTGGGCCAGCAATCCTTATCAATAGTATATAACCCTTCTCGAACTGTGAGTTATGTGCCCTCGAGTTCACAGTGCAATAGGCATTGGCTTGAAACCAAACCATGGCTTTAAGGCGCCTCCATCAAACGAATAGTTGAACCAGTAACATGATATGAAATGGTGCTTAAAATCCCCTAAAAGGAAAACAAAAACGAAAATTTTCAGTCCAAAAAGCTTCTATAAATTCAAACATCAAAATTATATAGGGGTATGCATGATTCCGCTAAAACCCATAAATCAAATCAAATTGATCTTATTTAATTTATTTGGATATTAGTTATTGATTGTAATTTTGAATCTCTTGATTTTTTTTATTGTCAGTTTGGTCTATTTTTGCAAATCAGACTAAATAAAAAATCAAATTACATTATTATTTTTTATATATTAAATCACTAAAAACATGCAAATAGTTGATATAAAAGTCAACATAGATAATAATTATTCCACATGTTATAAATTTTAATAAAAATTGCTACCTAATATTCTTAAGATATATTATTTGAGCTAAGATAATTAGGTTCACTGTTAAAATTAATTACATTATAGTTCATCCTAAACCAAACCAGATTAATCAAACTAAAGTTACTTTTGGTTTAGTATAGTTTGAAAACTAGTTTAGAGTGTTAATTTTTCCACGCTTAACAACCAAAATCAACTGATTTAACTAATTCGCAAATTAAATCATCCAAACCGACCAAATGCACATCCCTACTATCATATCAATAATTGCTAAGAGTAACAAAATGACAGATGTAAGGGAACAAAAAGAGAATAGACATGATATTTGAAAATTTGAATATGATTTAGAGGTTTTGCTACCTGCTTATTTGCTGTGTTGCGACCCCAGGATAAGCGTACCGCCTGCTTTCCAATAAGGGTTCCATTTAAAGCCTGCAGTGCTTCCTCAGCATTATTCCTGACAAAAAATCCAGAAGAAATCCATTTACATAAAATTGAGAAAAACATGATAAACAAACGTGCCTGTTCAGCTTCTTCAAAATCAGATTTGGATAAATATTTTAAAGACTATGTACCTATGCACAAATTGCACAAAACCACATTGTTTTCCAACTGGAATTTTTACTGAAGCAATATCTCCGTACTGAGAAAAATTCTCCCTCAATTCATCTTCACTGACACAAGGGTCTAGCCCTCCAACAAATACCTAGAACAGAAATAAATCTCCAACACTGTTCTTTTTACATACGAGTCAAATAGAAAACACTCGGAGAAAAAAAATATTACCGTTGTATTTGTTGAATCTCCATCAGACTGAGAAACTTGGGCAGATGAAACGTTGGAAACAAAACCACCTAGTGACATTGAAATTGAAATTATAAAGGGGGGAAAAACTATATCCATTATTAAATAGTTATTTGCTATTTAGGAATGTTGTATATCGCGCCTCTTTTCTTTTTGTTAAACTTTAAGAGTTCCACTTTCGAAGAATGTTGTGATTAAATTTTGTTTATTTGGCCAAAGAAGAGAAATATTTTGCTTCGTCATGGAGAGTGCAAAGATGTTATAAACACAACAAAAGTGTGAGAGCCAGAAATTTATATATTTAAACAATAGATAAAAAAACAGGTTCAATAGAGAAATCGGCATTCTATCATTTTGGAACAGTGCACTCCAAGGATTCAAGTAAAATAAAAATGTTAATTAGTTTGAACTAGTACAATCTAACTGATTGATTTTCAACCCAAATCAAACAAAATGGACAGTTTAAAGTTCAAATAGCATTGTTATTCATCCTGAGTTTTATTATATAAATGCAAGTAAAGGAAATTTAAGATTCATTGTGAACTGGGGCAGGTTCGCATCAACTCAATGAAATGGAAAAACTGAGAAAGCAAAATAAGAAAAAAAAAAAGAAAGAAAAAACAAAGTGCAGGATATTTAACAGAAGATCAACTAAAAAGGTAAAATTTTTGCAGTACGAATTGATCTCACTTTTAGTTCCATTCAAACGTAGCTACAATAATTGAGTATATGGAAAAGTCAAATAAAAGCAACAAATAAGTAACGATTACTGGTAATTGCAGATCCTACAGCAAAGTTAGTTTGCAGATATGCGTGCTTAGCAAAAAAGCTTAATGTAATAGAATCTGAAATTTAACTTTTCAAGCAAAGAAAAATTTTAGCTGCACCCAAGATTAACAAGGACAGTTTGAAGTTTAATTCAATAAAAGGGAATGAACTCATTTACACAATAGTCAAACCAATGGACCAATATCCAGCAAAATTGAATCACAAAACTGAAAATACTCTTTAGCATGTGAGCAAAAATAGCATTAAATTTAGCCAAAACAGAATACAAAACAGGGCTTGCTGGTTGTTTTCATGAAACTTTGGTTTGACTAGAAATTGACTATAAAATTATCCCAAAAAATATTTTACAAATATCTGTAATAATTTAGTGATTAATGGTACTCCATCAGTTAGTATATTTGGCTTAAACCTCTTTAAACTAGTAAGGATTTAATGGTTCAACTGGGATCAAACATTCCATATGTGGTTTGTTGCTCCCATGAATCTTGATAGCTTCTACAATAAGTCAGGCAGATAAAGTGGATGAGCCTTAATGATGTGTTATAATTCAGGAAAGTTGATGTCTTAAAGCATGGGGGCTGCAAGGTATATAGGAGCAATAGAGAGTAACAACTAAAACTAAGGAATACAAAAGAATCAGAAACTATTATCCTACCTTTTTCTCTCCTTTTACTTTCTCACCATTAAAAGAAAATAGAGTATGAACAAGTTGAGCAAAGGAAAATCACCATAACTGGTAAAGAAGGCAACGTGTTACCATTGTTATTATTGAAAGGAAATAAAAAATAACAATAATAATGTAGCGAGGAAACAATTAACGTAAACCATGCAAGCTAAGATTCAAACTGAGCAAATAAAAGCAACCATACTTGGAAAAGAAGACAACACATTACTATTGAAAGGCAATCATCAATAATAATAATAATAAATGTAAACCATTGAAAGGTAAGATTTTATTAAATTTCTGCTGCAAGTTTTACATATTATATGCCTCTGCATGTTAAGGCTTAAATAAATGGGATAATTACATACAGAGAACATGAAACATTGCTATTTACAAATCAAGCACCTAGGTAATTTTTTGAACTATGAAACTGATGCATTTACGCATGCCATGATCAAACCATTGTGAATTTGATAAAAATGAAAAATATGAGTTGGGGTTTTATCATGGCCTTGATATTTGAGTGATAAATTGAGAAATGGATGAAAGAGGGTGATCGATTTGTAAATAACAATATTTACGTGATCGCCCCTAAAGAAATACAAAAAATTAGATCCATATATATGTACCTGTATATATTTACATATGTGCGTATATCCAAAAATTTATCATGAAAATCTTGGATCATAGCTAATCCATTAGGAAAACCTAAAATCTAATAAGCTAAGCACTTAGTATAGCATGACTCCACAACTAGAGATGCACATACTGAATTCCCAATACTACTAAGAGTTCAGCCTTGGCTAAGTCTTCATAATTCGCAATATAACATAGCTGATGAGAGATCATTGTTAATCATCATCATACGGTCTGCAATGATTAATTTGGATTTTAAAACAAATCAGGAGCTCTGATCATCCCTCTAATGATTTTCCATTAGAAAATCTCAAGGTTTAGGATTTAAATTATCAAAGATTAATTAAAAACCCAATATAGACTTTGAAAATTTGTAATAAATTCACTTGAACCATAAAAAATATGGTTTATATTGAAAAAATAATTTAAATAAAAAAGTACTTTTAATTTTAATTTTAAATTATCATTTCTATGTTTAAATTTACATTTTAAAGTTTTATTAACTATTTCTTATAATTTTATGAGATTTTAAATTATAACAATTATGATAATTCATGTTTTTTTAAGTTAATATTACTCGATATTTTCCTATGTTTTCAATTATAATAACTTTATTTTATTTTAAAATTTATTTTGATCAATTCAAAGAAAAAAAAAATTGTGACTTACAGAAAATATCATAAATGATTTTTTATTTAACTTATGATTTTATTTAATTTATATAAAAGGGATTATATAGGATACAAAAGTAAGAAATTTAACAAAAATTTCATAATATGTTTTAAAGAATAAATAATTTGGATATAAATTATCTAAGTCAAATTTAAATTACTAAAGTTAAAATGAGATTTTATAATATTTTACTTTATTAAATCCTATCCATGGACACCATAGGTTAACATAACCTAGTTAACAAGGGTGCATTTAGGTGAAATCTAAGGTAACTTGCTAGGACTAGGCTTACATCAAAACTCTAGGTGAACGAACATAAACACATTTTTGAGACATGCACACACTAAATTGTTCACATTTAGACACGGTTATGCTTGGATGTAAATCCTATATTATCACATATAATGCTTATTTTATGAGCCACAACGCATGCTTTTACACGCTTTTATACTCATGCATTTCTCAGATGCGCACACATGCATGCAAATCATAACACCTATGGTACTAAATGTTTATACACAATCATAAGCATAATCTATTATAATGTCCTAAAACACAATATGCATGGTGATATGATAGCAAACACATATTTTCATGTGTTGTATCATGGTAATACATTTTTTTATGCATTGGATGTGCTCATAAACTTGCACATCTATGACGACTTGTCAAGCAGATTATTTTGTTTACAATGTGATATAACCATGACATTGTGTTGTACAGAGAATTTCTTCACTACATTGTGCTATACTTGTATCTGGAAGTAGGTGGTTAAATAAATAAACTTTCAGCTTAAAATGAATTATTTTAGAACAACTCATTGATCCATATTTTCTACTAACTTCAGTATCAATTTTCAGTTAAGTTGTATCCTAGAAGAATAGTTGGAGCAGTTAAATGACAAATGTTTGCTTTGGTACAACAATGTAAGCAATGTGCATTAGGACCAGAAGCAAGCTAAATGACAGAGCATTGCCGATTTACAAAATAATATTCGATAAACTCAAGACTTTTCTCCTCCTAAGAGAAGAATGGTTATTCTCCCTCTTGACCTTTTCACCATTGAATTGTCAATATTCCATGCATTGCTGTCAACAGTGATATAAAAAACAAAGCTAGTTGTTTTCCACACACATCGTTTGCGTGCAAAGCAAGAGCATGTGACAAAGTTCACGTGTTACGTTCTATCGCATCGTTTCATAGCAGCACACGTTCGACTCCAACCTAGAACAAAATCTCAATTTATTTTCTTGGTTTGTTTCAACTTGAGTGTAATAACACCATGGAGCAAACACTTCCTTCTTATTGATGAATTATTAAAAAAGATGACATAAAATTATGAAACTAGATCAACATATATTTCTTATGCAGCAGATCACAATCAAAACTATCTTGACTTTGACGATTAATGCAATCTCGAAAACAAAATTTAGATTGTTCGTTAAAAGCATTAAGTTAGTGAGCTCAACGTAAGAAAGAAGTTGTCATGAAAATTTTATAAATTATAGCATCCAACTACTTTCTTTATGCAAACAAAGATGAAGAAAAATAATTTATTAATTGGATTTTGTATGAAAGGAAATTGAAATGAATTGTTTTAAAACAAATATATGTGGGGTTCATTTTTCTTACCAATTTTCCTCTTAATAAGTTTGCATACTTGACCTCCTAAAATTAAAACAAAACTGTTTGGTCTTCAATAATTCATTCATGATGTTCATTAGTGGAAAACAAACATAGTATGACTTCATAATTGAGATTATGTGAAGATTATTACTAAAAATGAATGGAATTTTATTTAACATTATATTTGAAATAAGGTAAACGACTTTGATTTTCCAAAATCACTAAAGCATCCTAAACTATATGCTATTTATTTCTTAGCAATTGCTTACATGGAAGATCAAATAAAAATGTTGCTATTTATTTATGAATCTTTTCAAATTCAAATAGGTTCAATAAAATTCCATTTCCCTCATCAATGTGCATGTGCTCGCACACAAACAAGCGAAAATAAACATGCACAAGGTTTCAAGCACAATCATAGCAACAACTAACCGCTTAAAATGCACATAACTACGAAAATTACTTTTTAGTCAAATTACATTACCTATGAAAAAAAAAAGTAATTCTATAAGCGATGAAAAAAAAAATCTTAATCAACAAGAGAAAAAAACGGAACATCTTAGCCCAAGTTAAAAAGTATAGCTTACTTGATTTTCTTGGAGTTGCAAAACCAATGCGCATGGGTCTACTGGAGCAATATACACCATTCATTTCAGTCATGGCATTTGTTTTTTCATTATCATCTCCAAATCTCACAAATCCATAGCCTTTAGAGCGTCCAGTGCTTGCATCAATAACAACTTTGGCACTTTTTACTGATGGATATTTGCTAGAAAAAGTATCTTGCAACAAGGTATCTGTAACATCAGGTGCTAAATCTCCCACAAATATAGAATGATCAGAAGCAGCATCTGAACGCTTATCACCCATGCTAAAAGATGACCAATTTAACCGAAATGGGTGCTCTGCATTTGGCATTAGATGGCCATTGAATGTTTGCAGTACCTTCTCAGCTGCAGCACGAGAACAAAATTCTACAAAACCATAACCCTCGGACTGTCCAGTCTGCTTATTTCTGATAACTTTTATAGAAATCAACTGCACAAAAATCATAAAGCTAAGAAATTTATGAAAAATGAAATACAGGAAAATGGTATAGTAAATGAGGCTCAACATTAAGAATTTTTTTCTAAATGAGAGCGCTTTCCTGGTAAGAGAGCTAAAACAAAATTTAAAGTTGACTGACTGTTTCATAATGAAAGCATATAATGAGTGCAAAAGCTACAAATTTTAGATTAAATAGAAAATTTGGAAAAATAAAATGCACTAAAGTAGATGAAGGAATTAATCAATACATCCCTTCTTAGAATAAAATTGCATTTTTTTTTCTCTAATCACAGACCTGGACTTGAACACAGAACAACACCACCACAAAAACAAAGCCTTTTTCCCACTATGTATCGTCGGCTACATCCTTTTTTCTCCAATGAGTCCTATTGAGTGTTATAATTTCATTTAATTTTAATAGATCAAGATCTTTTTTTTTTCTACAACATACCTAAGTCTTTTTAGGTCCACCTCTACCTTTTTTTCAAAAAAATCAAATCTAAAACATCTACACTCTAACAAGATCAGGATCATCATATGGTCGACGTTTAATGTGACCAAACCATCTAATACGACTCTCTAATCTTATTTGTCACTGGAGCAACACCAACCCTTTCACAGATATATTCATTCTGCATTTTGTCTCTAAGCGTAAAGTCACTCATCCAACTAAGCATTCTCATCTCAGCAACACTTAAATTAGTTTTATGCTTCTCTTTGATAGGCCAACATTCTGCACCATAAAGCATTGCATGTCTCGCCATCTTATAAAATTTTCCTTCAAGTTTAAGAGTTACTTTTCTATCACACAATAGGTTCGATGCATTCCTCCATTTCAACCATCTTGAATTCTATAAATAAACTCCCCATATATATCACCATCACTTTGAATAATAGACTCCTTTTAATGGCTCAATCACCCATTGTTATAACCACATGGCCAAAACTACTATTACTAACATTACATTCCATGTATTCAATTTTAGATCTATTAAAAAAAAGCCTTAAAACTCTAAAGTTAATCTCCATAATTCAAGTTTTTCCTAAACTATTTCTCTATTCTTATCCACCAGAAAGATATCATCAGCAAAAAGCATACATCAAGGTACATCCTACCATAAATGTCTAGTAAGAATATTCATAAGTAAATAAAAAGGATATGGGATGTAATCCAATTGAAATAGGAAAATAATCGGTCAATCCTCATTATATTTGAACACAATTAACAACTATAGTATACATATATTTAATGACTTGAGTATAGGTTATATCAACACACTTCTTTTCTATAGCTCTCCAAAGTATTTATCTTGGTACCTTAAATCAACAAAAATCATATATAGATCCTCCTTACACACTTTGTACTTCATAAAACCTCTCAATAGATGTATAGTTTCCATGGCAGACTTGCCGAACATAAATCCAAACTGATTTTAAGAATCCTTTGTATGAAATGCGGTGTGCATTTTCAACTTTATTTTTTTCTTAGATTTTTATTATTTACTCATCAATTTTTTGTTTCTTATAGAAGAGGACGTTCGGATCAGGGGTTGCCAATTTTTAGTGACAGCAGAAATCCAACTGTGGCGAGGGCTCTAAAACTCTAAGCGTCGGTCGACAGCGAGGAGAAGGTGGCCAACAACATGGCTAATCCTGTGAAGATCCGGGGAGAAGTGGCTGAGGGACTCGGACGTCCCCGAGAGCCCTGACTCATCTCTGGATGAGATGGAAATTGCTTTGGCTTGGCGAGATGGGGAGTTTCGTGTAGTGCTGGCGGATATGCAAGTGGAGACAACCAATCTTCACCGAGAAATTTTAAAACACCTTGAAGATGCTTTTGTACAGAAGGCTCATTTTGAGGATGACCGAGGAAACCGGTTCAAGCTCAATGGTCAAATGTCGTTTAGGGGGTTGTTTAGGAGGGGTTTAGTCCTCGATGAAGCGACCGAGGACTAGTTTGTGAAATATTTGCTATCATATTAAAATCCGAGTGTAATTACCTTATTATTGAGATAAAATATATTTTTTTATCTTGATTTTGGTGTTGATGTGATGTTCTCACACGACATTTCATCTTTCGTTGGTTCGCTAAAAATAGGGACTGAGGGTTCATTTGTGTGCTTGCTGACTTTTCTCTTTGAGTATTATTGTTCAATTTTCACCTCTTCGTTCAATTTTTTTTCTATTTGTTTTTGATACATCTAAAATATATAGCAGTTATGTACACATTTTTATATCTATTTTTGAGAATATTGCGCCTTAATGAAAAGTATTTGTATGTTTTTCTTTCAGTTTCAATCAAATGGATGAAAAATAATTAAAAAAATGAAAAAGATCAAATTTGGAGCAAAAATGAATGTGTGTAGAATAATTGTGGTGTCAAAGCACCCAGAACTAGTGCTTAAGCGCCAGGAAAACCGAGAAGGTCGCACCTAAGCATCACATACCTCGTGCTTAAACGCCAGAGATAGTTACTTGATGATTCAATGAATTTGGACGAATTTTTGAAGAGATGTTTGAAGCAACTCTTGGTGAAAAGGTGGGATATGATTAATGGACACGAAAATACATTGAATTAGCTTCTAAAAGGAGCCAACTCTTGGAAGATACATTTAATGTGGACACATTTTGAAGAGACACTGTTGACCTCGTTTTCGGTCGAGGTGTAGTTTTCCCCTCCTTAGTAGCCTAGGAATCTAGCCGTAGGACCTTTTTGTCGACTACTCTTAGAAAACTAGTAAAGGAGCCCTCCCCGTTAGCAATTCTGAACTTTTCTTCGCTCGACTTGACGTCCCATGTGGTAGTCTGGACCGCTATTGCTTAGCGGGTAAGGCTACTACGAAGGAACTCAGGGAGCATTCCCATAGAACTACCGGCCTTACGATTGACTCTACTCGTTGATTTGGTGTCGTTGCGCTCTTCACCGTCCTGTTTAATTGAATTCGAGCCGAAATTTTGATAGGATTCGGACCACGACGAGTTTTTGTCCCAATCGTTGACGAGGTTGTCCGGACGACTCTAGATGATGAAACGGACTGCACCGACGCGTCCAGGACGTCGATTTTTCTTAGGAGAGACGTTTGTTTCATCGCTAGGGCATTTCTGGAGAAGGAGATGTGTTTAAGTATTATTTATAATAATAAATAATATTTTATTATTATTTATTATAAATAAAACTTATAAACCTAA
>NEWO01000049.1:507168-517816 GCA_003013225.1 Phalaenopsis aphrodite
AAAAATCAAATCATTTCATTGTTATTAATAAAATTTCATAGTTCAGCGAGCGACAGGCAATTTCTAGAGCCGTCCATGTTAGCATTCATGCATGCATTGATGCTCTAGGATGTAACATTACTATTTATCATGAGTTTACTTATTTCAAATCCTTTGTTTTGCCAAGACTTACCATCTATTGGTCCTTTGATTATGAATTAAACAAGAGAAATGATGTTAGAAAATATAACTTCAATATTTTATAAGTTCAGATAATTTATTTTATATTAATTTTTATTTTATGTAATATATTGTTTTGTTCTATAACTTACATGCATCTATTGTCTTCTTTAAATAATCATTATACAAATTTTAAGATTTAATGTAATAATATTTTTCAAAAATCAGTTGACTCTCAATTTAAGCTTCTATTCTTAAACTTTCATTCTCTTGGTTCAGAACACAAAACCATTCCAATTTTCAAAATTAGAGCCGTTATTGTGTTGTAGTACTTGTTTATCTTTTCTTTAATCTTACTGAACATGCATGCATTCATGACCACTCACCATTTCAAACGCCAGTGTAGCTGGCCCCTTTAAATCACTCTGAGGACATCCTTTAATGAACTGAAAGAGTCGCTTGCAGAAGTCTTTATATATAAAATGTTAATTCTATAGAATATGATGATTTTCTGAAACATTTTGCAGAGGAATTCTTTCAGAATGTCTGAAAGCGAAAGTTCTGGGCAACTTGGAGGTCATGTGAGATTAATGGCGGCCTCACATGCACCGAAGAGATTGGGATTCTCTGTCCTTCCCACTATGTCTGGAGATATATAAAATTTTTTGTCTGGATGGTTGAGAAGTTCTGCTTTTTAAACTGATGAATGGAGACCGTTCTTTAGGGGATCAGTGTTAATCAGTTGGAAGCCTAGAGAATAAGATACTGAGATCCTAGGCACTAGTGTTTGGGGTCCTCACCCACACAAATATGAATTAAATAAAAAATAAAATAAAATTGTTAAGTGATTGTCGTAAGATTATTCAATTTGCCTCTAGGATAACTTATAAGCTTATGTTAATGTGTGTGTTATGCATATACATATACATACACACACACAGACACACAGACACACAGACACACACACAGACACACAGACACACAGACACACACACACACATATCGTGTGTGTCTGTGTTGTGTGTGTACAAATTTGTAAATAGCAATGATTGAAGAGTGCGAAGTATGTAATTGCCCCTTATTTGTTTGCGAGTTTTTTTCATTAGGAATGTAACTTGACAAGCTCTTGGATTGTAATAATAATTTGTTATTTTAATGTTATAATTAACTAACTATATAAAAAAATATTAACTCTCTATTGAGACGCTTGTAAAAAAGTTTGAGTGTTTCCCCACTGTTCATGGGAAATCCTTAGAGAGATTAATTCTCATTCGAAAGGAACAATCGAGAAAGCCTCACGAGAGAGATAGAGAGAAAAGAGAAAGCCAGAGAAAGTGAGAGAAAAAGAGATTGAGAAACAAAAGAAGAAGAAGAAGAAGAAGGAGAAGAAGAAGAATAATAATGAAAGGAAGAAGAGGAAGAAGAACACGTAAAAGAAGGACGAGGATGAGGTTATTTTTAATCGAGCCAGAGAGGAAGGAGGAAGAGCTCATGCGACATTCTTTTGCATAGGAGAGGCTCGAACGAGCTTTCTTCAAGCAGTCGAGTGCATCTTAATTGTTTTAAGGCAAGCACGAGCGTAGAAATAAGGGAGATGAAGTCACCAGCCTTGAGGCTCCAATCAAACTTCCTGTGCCCTAACCGAGTGTTTGCGAGTTCCCCGAAGTAGAGTGCGGCTCAGGAGTGCATGCATAAGCCTTCGTTGACCAAACCTAGCAAGAGAAGGTGTTGGTTTTATCTTCTATAGTTTGAAAACAGTTGACAAAACATATCTCGAATATTTAACTATTTAAATAATCAAACACCACATCAAAAATAATATACCATATCCAATGATATAAATATCATTTTATGACGGATTCAGTTATTTAAATGAAGAAAATTTAGATATTTGGTTAGTCTGCATCCTACCAATAGATCTTTCTCACATCTAATTTGAAGACTAACTAGGATTTAGATTAAGTTGGGTTGCTAACTTCTTATGAGGGCAAGCTCCTATAATCAATTACATCTTAAGAAATGAAATTTATTTAGAAAACTCTTGATTAAGGTTGTGTTTCTGTCTTCAAGGAATTTCAATGTTTAGTTTCTAAGATTGTTTATTGGAAATATCAAATTGGAAAGCTCAAAAGCGGAACAATTATTTATGGATCCCAAAGATGAAAAAGTTGGAGATATCATAGGTAATGAGAAACTCAGTGACATCTCAACCATCATATTATTTAGCTTTATTGAAGTTTGAAAGAGATTTATTTGAAATTCATGTTAACATTGTAGTAGAAATTTAAGACTATATTACGCGATATATGATTGTTATAAAGCTTAGGAGATGTTGATACATCAATTAAATGAACAACTTCGGAATCCTAAGACTAAAGTAAGGTTTACCAAAAGAAGTAAAGCCTTGAACCTAGTCTGAAGAAAGAAAATTCAGAAAAAAAAAAAAACAAAATAGACTTATAACCCTGCCTTGAAGAGTTGTCATCTAAACCACCTAACTGCAACAAAACAATAAATTGTCTGTCTCATGAATGTATGATAGGATACACTATTACTTATTAAAAAAATTAGGTTTTACAATTTGAATATAAAAAAAATCAAGGTGCCTAGGTATGAATTGTATGCAAAAGTATCCTAAGACTAATGCAAATTTATTTTTAAATTTTAAAATTTAAATTTATAACTCACCGCACTCAAGTGTTTTATTATTTTTAACACCTCTTAGTGTCGAGTGATAAAGCAAGCTGTACATATGTATGCATGTCCTTGATAATGAATGTTTAGAACATTTATTCATAAGGCTAATTGATATGCAAAGAGAGACTCACTCTATAAGGCGGCGACCCTTAAGAGAAAAATAACCTCTTTTTGTGCAATGAGTGAGGGTTTGAAAACAACAAATAGAATCAAAATGAATGCATATGCCTAAAATGATCCTTTATTGACTATTCCTAAATCACTAAAATATTTCTACTCATTTTTATTTAATTTTAATTTGTTATTTTAAATGCATGATGTTTTAAGGTGTGAATGCAATGTTTTATTTTATTTTGCTTTAGTTATGAATTTATTGATTTTGAAAATTTTTGTTTAAACTAATTTTAGGGTAGAAAATTTAGTCCTTAATGAGTCTGTTGGTAATCCAGGCAAAATAAAAACAAAGCAACGACCTAAAATTTGGGCAGACCTATCAAGCACAAATAAACAAATACATAAAAAAATGACAAGACCACAAAAAAAGTAACTATCATAAAACTATGTCAAACTCGTTGGTCAACATTTTCATTTAAATATCATTATTGGTTTTGTTGAGGTTTATCCTTCATTTTGAGTTCATCTTCACTTAGATAGTTCGGATATTAACATTTGACCAACTATGGATGACACCCTAACTCTAGAAAAGAAAAGACATTGCAAGAAAGCAAACCTACATTTACTACAGAAACATAAGTTTATTACAGTGCTCTACAAAATAGAGTCAGCATATCCAAAGCTTATTATAGCCCCTATAACACAAAGTTAACAAATAATAACATGTAAAGAAAATTATACATAACATAAAGAAAAAACTAATTACCTGCCCAAACAGTCAATATAGCGACGAAAACTAGCCATAACAAAAAATTTCTAAAGAGTAAACAAAAACATGCACAACACAAAGAATACAACAAAAAAGTACAATTTCAGCTCAACCTAATCCTAAAACTAATGTATGTATCTTAAGTGAGTCTACAAATAGTGAGTGCAAGAAATTAGTGGAAGCCAAAATAGGTCTTAATGTTCAAATTACAAATTTTGAATATTTTATTCACAATTTAACAAGAAAAAAGTTTTGTTTTGAATTTTATGTTTTTCTTTGTATTTTTTAAGAAATTTTATAAATTTTATTTGAATTTATTTATTTGTTTGCTTAAATACCTTTTATAAGCTTATGAAGCATATATATGCATTTAGCATTTATTAATACTTATAAGATGTTATAAAACACTTGAAAAATTATTAATAGACCTTATAAAGTCAAATTATAGGAAATTTTGAGAATTTTTCCTATTTTATAAATTTTTATGATTTAAATTATTTTCATTTTTATAATTTTTAGGGTATTTTTTTTATATTTTGAATTAAATATTTTTAAATTAATTTGAAATTATTTTGGAGGTTGCAATTGAGTTCAAAGGTAACTTTAAAATTTTTGGGAATTTTAATTTTTTTTATTTGTTAGAATTATTTAAACATTTAGTTTATTTTTGGTTGAAAACTCGTAATAAATTCAAATGACCTTTAAAATCCTTAAAATTTTAGAGTGATGCTTGGAATAGAATTCTAAACAACTTCTAAAACTTTTAAGTTATTTTAAATTCATTTTGAATTTCTATGAATTATTGCAGTTATTAATGGTTTTTTATTTACAAATTATTAAAAATTATTTAATGAAATATATTTTTTAGTATCTTGATTTCTTTCTATTCACTTGATTTATTGGTAAAAATTTTCTTCAATCTGGAGATTTTTAGAAGAAGTTGTGAGGATTTAAGCCCATCAGGGTATATTTATAAATTTGTTATTTTAACATTAGCCACTTTATTTCAAAATGAGTGACTTTTAGTATCACTTTTTTTGTTGAAGGTTATTCAAAATAAGTATTTAAGACTTTAAAGTTCAATCATTCCATTTCTTAAGTTCAATAGTGAGGATGGGTATTTTTGTAATTTTTTAAAAGTAATAAGGGCAATTTTGTGATTTTAAGAATGCCTCAATTACTTTTAAACATCCAAAACTCACTAAATTGCCTCTAACCACTTTTAAACATCCAAAAATCACTAACTTTTACTGTTTTATTGGTTGCCAATTACTTAAGATCTGATTCAAGAAGTTTCAATGTTTAAATCTTCAATTTAAGGGTTTAAAAGTTGGGTAGATTATATTTATAACTTTAAAAAATTACAAATATACCTTTATTTACATTTCCATAAGTTAATTTTACTGTAATTTAATGGTTCACATTTTCTTAATGATTTACAATAATATTTTAACCAAAATTTCAATTTTACCCAATTTCAATTAAAACTTTCTTAAATCCACTTGCTGATTTCCCCAAACATTCAAAAGGTATTTTGAACAATGAGTTGAATGAATATTTTGCCATTTCTATCATATGAAACATTCAAAGCATTATGAAGAACAATTTTCCAACATTTCAAGTATTTACAACTATACCTTTATTCATAATTTTGAATTTCAAGTCAAAATGCAACAAAACCATTTCATTTCATATATTCAATACATGATAACATCAAAATTTGGAAGAATAGTTCTCTGTTTAAAATACTATTTGGAAACAAAAGGTTAAAAGTGTAAAATGCATATTTATAGAAGTACCCTAACCTTCTCCAAGGGGGGATTGTTGAATTTCAATTGATGAAACCATTGTTTTATTGGTCATATTATTTATTTTAAATAATTTCTTGAAATTTTCACTTGATGTTAAATTTTTATCAATTTTATTTATTTGTTATATTTATTTTTAAGATGAATTTATAATTTCGATAAGAAATTGAAGTTTAATGATTTTTTATTTATTTATGTCTTTAGAAAAATTAGGAGAGCTCACTGAGGTCACAGGCTTCAAGAGGACCAAATTTTATTAAATTTTGAATTATTTTTTAATGGTTTATGGGTTTTTGTTTAGTTAAGAAATTATCATTAGTCATTTCATTTTGATTTTATTTTTTTTATTCTTTGTGTTTTAATGGACTCACACTTCTTTTATTATTATTATTATTTTTTTGATAATTGATTTATTTATTTATAAAATTTCAATTTTTTTTTAAAATTACTGGATTCATTTAATTCAGAAAATATGGTATTTCTTGTTTAAAATGAAAGGTCCACGTGTGTTGCCACCTTAGCTGTGCGGCCACCATAATTTCTACGTGTCATTCTCTAATTTGTTCTGCAATCATTAGGCACCATGGCAGCTTATGTTCTCATGTTCTCAAGTACACACAGTTTCTCCATGTGATTTAATCTCCATCCTCCATTCTAAATACAAAAAAAGGATGACATCAGTTCATCATACAAAGGAGACGGTGAACGTGAGCCATCCGAGAGAATGTGTAATCCACACGCACAATAGGATCTCTAAGTCCTATGAGTATCATCACACAGTCAAATAATTATAATTTAAAAGTCTCTTTCATAAAGGACCAACTACATGAGTCCTAAAAATAAGATTTTGAAATTACCTTGATCAGAGATGAGTTTCTCTGGTTGGATCATTTTGAAAAGGTTGTCTAAGCTCCACACACCTTGAGCTAGGATTGCTTTGATTTTTACTCCTTGAGTGTTCTTGATCACGAGCACCCATGATTTGGTCTTGAAGTGGGTTAAAAGGCTCGGAATGGTAGAATTTTGATAGAAGATTAGGTTTTATGGTTTAGAAAAGTTTGTGGTGAGCTTAACATAAGAAGTTACGAAGTAAATGATTGAATTCAAATTTGTTTCTGGTTTGACCTATGAATAGCAGTGGGGAATAAATGATTGATTGATCTAAAAATGAATCTTGAAGTTGGCTAAGTATTTAGGTTATGGGTCGAGATCAAATTGGGCAGAGCATCGTTAGGGAATTGGGATTCAAGCAATGCCTCAACCCAAGGAGATATTTATGGGCAATTGGGCTCGCTTAAGGCCAACTTAGGGCATCAATTTATGACGGCTTGATTATGTGGCAATGACAAAGTGGCTAGCCAATAGAATTTGGTCAAGTGTTTGGTCAAATTTGGTGTGCTACCTATGAAATTTTGCCATGTGTGCTTTGAGAGCATGTTAGCTTCCAAAGCAAACTTCTAAATGGTTGGGATAGCTTGAGTGCACCCCTCAAGTGGTCAAAATAGTTGTGGAGGTTAGGGAGATGGCTGATAAGAGTTAGCCAATTGGATAGGGCAGTTAGCACTTATAATTGGTTCAAAATGAAAGTTCTTGGGGTTGGGTTGACAGACTTGACAAGCTTTTATGTTGTTTGGAATTAGCTTGGAGTTGGCTTACTTAAGCTTGGTTTAGGTTTAGAGAACATGGCTTGAGGTTGAGCCCCTTGAGGTTGAGCCAAGGTGGCTTGAGCAATGACTTTAAATTGGTTTGGTTTGGCATGGCTTAAGAATGTTGGAGATTTTGAAAAATTTCAGGTTTAGTGAGTTTTTGGTTTAGGTAGCATTGAAGATGAAGTGTGAGAGAGGTAAAGTGAGAGAAAGTGTGTTGGGATTTATTTTTTTATTTATTCATGAATTTTATTGAATTTCATTAGGTGTTTTTACATGATAGTGGTGATCGGCCCTTTTTTAGGATTTTTTGTGATTTTGATTTTATTTAACCTGCTTTTGATTTTGATTTTATTATTGGATTTAATTTATATTTTTAATTAAAATTTAATTTCAATTTTATTATTTTGTGAATATTATTGAATTCTTTTATGTTTTAAAATAATTTTGGAGTTGCGATGATTTTCAATTTCTTTGTTTCTGTTTTTAATTTCTTTTTGTTAATTTTGAAAATTTTATATTGAAATTTTGAATTTTATTGGAATTTTAGGTGAATTTGTTACCATTTGATTTCAAATTTAATTTTATTTTGTGATTTTAAAGAAATTCTAATGGATTTTAGTTTTGTTTGATTTTAAGTTTGATTTTAATTTGTGATTTTTTTTATTTTCTCTTTCATTAAAGAATAAACTCCCTCTTAATTCAAAATGAACATCCTACCCAATGTGCTGTTTATGAACGAAGGAAAGCGTCATTCAAGAAATGTAAAGAAAAAAGTGCAAAGTGACCATAGAAAGACTAAACACAAGACTTATTTCTCTAAAGTCAAAGGGTAGCTTAGGGCATTTCCAAGCATATGGAGACTCAAATTAAGCTTCAATGACTTGATCTTAATGAACTTAACAAAATAACAAGGATTCAAAGTCGAGTACATGAAACTATGAGGAGTGAAACTATAGTTCAAAATTGTAGCTTGGTATTTTGTCTCGTCGTTACTCTTCTAGGAAAAACCGCTAAAGAAACTCTAAGGCTAAATTTTAAGTTCTATAGAAGCAAGAACAAAATAAATGATGCAATAAGGAGTTCACTATAAGGTTTTTTGATGCCCTAGCTTAAAAACCGAGCGGTGGGGAAGGAGCAAGCGGCTTCATCAATCCATCCTCACAATTTATTAACTGGTTGCGATAGAGGGCAAAGAGAAATCAACCGACTTTCCCCATTTATGCCCGTTCCGCATGTGGGAAGCTCGACCAAGAAATTGAGGATCAGAAACTGCCTTCTACGTGTTTTTGTGTGAGGGAAGAAAAGGAAGATCAACAGAGTTGTATTAAGAGCTTAAGGTAAGATATTTTAAGCAATTAATTTTAAATAATTTAAATTTCAGAAACCCTATATGCAAATTAGTTAATGTCAGTTAAAATTTTTTTAAAGAAATTTTTTGAGAAAAATGTAATCATTAAAAGCAAAATTTCAAGTACAAAGACTTATTTTAACAATTGCATGTTTTTTGTCCTAATCAATTAATATTAAACTATGTTAAAAAGTTTAAGAATGCTACCTTATTAAAAATTTTGAAGTTGATTTGACTTAAATGAAATATTTAATAGTATGTACCAATATTAACGAATGAAATAACCTTATCAAAAGCAATTTATTGAAAATTTCATATAAATAAAAGATATTTAAATATATATATATATAATTGTAAATTAGCCAAAATTTAAAATGAATGTATTTAAATAATACTGATAAAGTTAGAAGTAAAATGAAGTGAAAATAGAAATGATAGAAATTAAATCCTTCTCATAGGCGAGCCAAAAGCTTTGATTGGACCAAGGAAAAGGAAGAAACATATGTTATTTTGCTCTAATTGTGCTTGCTTAGAAATGTTTTTGATGTTTTTTGGTATTTCTTTTAAAATGCAAAAAATTATATTTTTCTTTTAAATTTTAAATGCAGGAAAATAGATAAAATATGATACATGCATTCACATGGGAGTCACCCCTGTATGACACTGGTATGAGAATGCAATGCACACATGCATGAGAATAAGAATAGAAATGGAAATTGAAATGATTGTCTACTTTTATGGTGGGATAGAAAAAGTTAAGCACATATTTTTTAAAAGTATATAGTGAGTCCTAATAATAAAAACGTAACATAAATAAATGAAAGTAAATTGAACTTTTTTCTTTTTAATACTCGCAGTTTTTTTACTGTCTACTCTACAAAATAATTTAAAAAGAGAATTTTTTTAATTTAGAAATATTGCCCATTGAGTAGTCGTTTTTGTTCTTTTTAAGAACTTGGAGTCGCCAGTTTGTCTATATATATGTGATAATCGTATAATTCTCTTTTGAAATAAATCTTCCTCTATGATCATATAAATAATCTAAAAAGGAGAGGAATCAGAAAAGAGGGGATATATAACAAAATATAGAAACAAAATATAAAAAGAAACATGGGATGCTTATTTTTATATAATCCTTATGTGACATGTTGAAATATACATCCAAATAAGATCGAACTGAAGTACCTCGAAACACGGTATACACGAAAAAATCCATACATAAGTCACCCATAACCAAAAAACCAAAAAGAATATTTTTGTTTTGTGGTCAAGAACACTCTCAAGGAAATGTATCCCTTTGCTTAAATACAACTGGGGAAATACACAAGAATACTCTTGACAAAATGAGTTTTGCTTACATTATCATAGCTGGTGGACAAATCAAAAGGATAATTATTTTGCAGGAACACCTTGAAACTCTTAAAGCTCTCGCTAAGTCACAGAGCATAGATTGAACCTCTCACATTCCAAAGGGTAGCTGACCAAAAGAAAATATGTTGATATTTTCATACCTATTTTACACTGATTTTGATGATATTGCACTTTAAAGAAAGATATTTTTGATGTTTTGTTACAGGTATGTTGAATTATAGTCATTGGAGCAAAAAGATGCAAAAAGAAGCGAATTTGGAGCAAAAAAGAAACAAAATATGAAGATTTGATCTTAGGCGCCGATGACGCGTTTTTCCCGAGAGTCCAGAATTAAATATTCTAGAAGGCCACCAACGACGCCATCAAGGCCGCCGACGAAGAGCACGTCGGTTCTCTCAACAAATGCATTGAATGTGGATGATTTTTGAGGAGACGTTTGGACAACTCTTGAAAACTCTTCTACAACTTTAAAAGAAACAATTTGGAGGCCGAGAGGGAGTGTGTCCATGTGTGTCCATTAGAGTGTAGAGGGTGTCCACATGTGTCTATTTGAGTGTAGAGAGTGTAATTTAGGGTTAGTATTGTGAGGAATTCTTCGAGAGATTGTAAGAGTGGAAGGAAATTGAGAGATTTCTTCCTCCTTGCCGCTTCGAAGGAGAATTCTGTGTGCTGTAAAGAAAGGAAGAAATTCAGAGGAACTTCGAGGAGTTTTCTTGGGGAGGAATTAAAGATA
>NEWO01000049.1:517899-549308 GCA_003013225.1 Phalaenopsis aphrodite
TATATATATATATATATATATATATATATATTCCAAGTTTTGTCGTATCTTCTCCATGAGTTCTAAGTAGTTTTATCTGTCTTTCTCTTTGTCTTGAGATTTTGTGAAATAGTGATTTGAATTGGTTGTGACATGAGAATGTTAAAGAAGTTGTGATGATCTTTTCACTTCAATCTTAATTTACTTTCAATCTGAGACTATTTGTTAGATTTTGTTATATTGTTGAGACTATTTGTTAGATTTTGAGACACTGTTTTGTTGTTATGTTGAGTTGTGAAATATAGATTGTAAAACTATTTTCATTTCTGAAATTCAGTTTAGTTCTATTATTAATTTTAGTATGCTGTTAAATGTATTGTATTTAACTCTTTCTCAACAAATTTTATATGTATTATGTGCAATTTAATGTTTTAAGTCTTATAGCTTTTTATATTAGCACCTGCAGTTTTTCAGAATTAAGTTTCAAAATCAGAACCTTCAAGAGGTATGCCTTTTCTTTATGTATTTAATGTTTTCTTTCACCCTTTATTTTTCAGTTCTTCATGCTAAATCTTTTAAAAATTTAAGTTTGGGGGAGAAAAAAATTTTTTTTTTAAAGAAATAAACTTAATTTTATCTGTCCTCACTTAGCTACATTTTCAAAAATTTTAAATTTTACATGACCTTTTGTATTATGGGTTAACTTTAGATAACTATATTTATGTTTCTAAATATATAGTAAACTTAAGTAAAAAATTTTCAATAATAAATGTTAATTTTAGAGATTAAGATATTTGGTATAAAATAATAAGACTATTCTTTTCTATTTTAAGTAAAGAAATTTGTATTTTTTATATATAAAAAATCTTAAAGGTTCATATAAGAAGAAAAGAATTAAACTTTATGAAATCTTTAAGCTAATATAAATTTGTTAAGTGAAAAAATGTGACAAGTTTTTGATTTTAAGAAGACGATAGTGAAGTTCAAAATCATTAAAGGCTATCCAGATATAATAATCTTCACATAGAAAAGAAAGAAAAGAAAAGATAAGAAAAGAAAAGATGTGGGGAGAAACTTGAGGAGATGCCTAACTAAAAATTGGCTTCACTTGAATCAATTTAAAAAAGAAGGCTTTGCTACATTTTCTAAACTTTTATTTGAGTATTAGTTTATTTAATATTAAAGTGTTATGAAGTTCTTTTTCATATGAATACTTTAAGTGGCTTTAATATGTCAATTTGTAATTTTTTCTTGAAAAGAACAGAGAATCAAAAATCTTGGACTTGATTGCTAAATATTCTTATACCTTTAGTATTAAATGGAGTTGTTTTGAATTTTTCTTAAGTTATGTTATTGTATTTAGTGGACTAACATATGGAAATCTAGGAGTTAAATTCTTTACCATAAGTCATATTTTTATATAGTAAAGGAGTTAATTGAGGACAAGTAACATGTAAGTTTGAAGGATTTTGATACACAAAAAATATATGCATTTTTAGACCCATATTTTATACACATTTTTGGTGATATTATAGTTTAATGGAAGATATTTCTATGTTTTCTTGCAGGTTGTTGATTTTAAGGACTTGAAGCAAAAAAGAAGCAAAAATGATGGAATTTAGAGTCAAAATAGCGTTTTTGAAGAAATGCTATGCGCTGATAGCGCCAAGAGCAATGCCGACGGCGCATACCAACAAAAGAGATGGTGAATTTTTCTCAGCACACTCAGCGCCGATGGCGCCATTTGATAGAGAACAGCGAATTAAATTGCGGAAATTTGGCACCAACAGTGCCAATGTCGGTTCAGCCTCTGTTTCTAGAAGATTCAAAAAATTTAGATGCTTGTTGAAGATTTTTTGGAGGAACCCATTGGAGAACCGACTCTAGGCTTTATTGGGGTCAAAATTGATCCGAAAAGTGACTCTTTCAGACATTTCATCGTCACAATTCAACCTTCTACGCATCACACATTGTTTCATTTTTCATTTCACAACCATTTATAGTCCATTTTTTTATAATTTAGAGTTTTGTGGTGAGATTAAGTGTGAATTCTTCTCTAAGAGTGTTGGAGAAGGAGTGAGAGATTTTTTCTTCATACATTTCCTAGAAGAGGCTATAAGGGATTTGCTTTGAGAAAGAGTTTCAGAAAAGTGTTGTTTGTTTATTAGTTGTATGAACTTTCTTTTATATATGAAATTTGTGTTTTGTTGTATTTTTCTCATGAAATCTGAGTAGTTTACTTTATCTTTCTCTTTACTCTAAGATATGGTAAAATGAAGAGATAATATGGATGTGTCAATATTAAAATATAAAATAAGTTGTGAAGATTTTTCAACTGCGAACTTAATTTACTTTTCGATCTGACCAATTGAATTGTTAAAATATATTGAGAAACATATGATCCGGGAAATGGAGTATGAGTTCTACAACAGATGAGGACCACATTTGATTCCATGAAGGAGAATTTCGTTTATGGAATTAAACGCAAATAAATAGGGAAATATACTTTTTTGGGTGTAGAATTGGAGAATCTTTAGGGTGGCAAACTAAAATCCCCAATTTAGTTTTAATGTTTAAAAAGTAAAGCGAGAGTTAGCCTTCAGGTGAAGGGAAGTGAGAGCTCTGGAGTGGGAGCCAGTATCATCCTAGTCAAGTCACAGATTTAGGGACTAAACCTGAGATTAACCAATGATTTTCTATAACACTGTATCAAGGCAGAGAATTAAAACTGCTCATATTTATCACAATACATATTTGAACCATTTATCTCATCTCATTTTACCAAAACCTCATTGTGGTGGGAAAGATATTTTTTCACATAAGAAATCTTCATCACATAAACATAGTTTAATAGTTTAGTAGTTACTGTTTAAACTTTGTATTTCAGTTTTGTTATTAGTTAAATAATTTAATTATAATAATATCTAAACATTCAAAATTAGTGACAGTAATTTTGTTTTGACTTTCTGTGAATTTCCTAGTAAATTTATCATTTCAAATTTAAACATTCACCGTGGGATTGATATTTGGGGCTTAAATAGAAAGTCTTTTATTACTTGATACTGATACGTATACTTGCGTAGAATCCTAACATTAATTTCTTAAATTTTTTATTAATAAAATATTGCATCAAGCTTTTGGCACCATTGCATAGCGGAGTCAACTTTATAATTTTTACACAACTATATTCTCGTGATAATGTGCAAACACCCTTTTACATCTAAAGCTCTCCTTAGGTAGTTTGATTAAAGTTTTATTTATCTGCTTACAAACCAAACTTTATACACATATATTCATATGAATAAAATTTGAAATACAAAGAAAAAAATTGTTATAACTATAATCCTCAAACAAATTCATATGAATAAAATTTTAAATACAAAGAAAAAAAATAGTTATATCTATAAGCCTAAAATTTGTAGCATTACAATTTTATTTAATTTATGATAAATAAACAACTATTATTACCATAAATAGTTAAACATGTAATAAAAAGAAGTGATATAGAATTTTATTGTGTCAAGGTATAGTTTTATCTTCTTCAAGTTGAGCATTCTCTTACTAAGGTTTTCACAAAAGATAAAGTTTTAAATATATGTTCACACAAAGAATATTATCTAGGCTTTATAGTGGAGCTTAATAATCAGATTGTATGGTATCAACAAAAACTTGTAAAAATTATACATGATAACCTATCTGCTAAAATAAAGTAAATAACCAAACAAAAAGTTTCTTGAGAAATTCTCAAGTATTTATATGCATGTCCACCAAATGATAATCTTTTTAGTTGTCCAAATTTTAGACGAAATATGTTCCTTCCTTAATTCATTTGATACCAAATATGATGATAATGTGCGAATATTTGGTGAGATTAAAGAAGTGTGATAGATTTTAGTTTTGATTAAATATTCAAAGAAGTGTTTTGGAGTTTATGATGGAGTGATGAGATATTAGAGGCTTATAGTGATAAATACCAAGACTAGTCCAAAATAAGCCAATTTTGGACTGATTTTTAAGATGAATTTGAGGAAGAAGTTTAAGACTATGTAAAGGATTAAAAATTCTTATGGATGGTTATCTTAGAATGTATATTTTTTTATTTAGAGTGGATGGTTTGATCTGAATGGGTTTATATGAGTCTAGAAGAGTAGGGAACAAAAATAAGGCCTTAGTATTTCTTGGCTTGACTGAGAGCTATGTAGAGGTGTTTGAAATGGCTGGGAGGTTTGAATTGTTGTCTTGTTAAATTTATAAGATGCTTAGGCATGGAGGAAGAGTGGTGAATAGCTTAGATCAAGTGTTATGGAGGGATAGTAAATAACTTAAAGTAAAAACGATAAATATTTATTTTATCCCAATAAAAGACACACCAAAAGCTACCAATCATTAAGCTAAATAGAGCCAAAATTTTCTCAAAATGATTCGCTCAATAACTAAAAAGAGATTCAATAGATACCAACCCTATTTACAGAGTATACATTAAATAAAAAACTAGAAAAAAAAGAGAAGAAAACTTTAGAAGGAAGATAGGTGGCCATTATGGACAATCCATGTAAGCCTCTAAATTTGAAAATTCAATATTTCTATAGCTAAAATTATAATTTAACTAAAAAATAAATGAATAAAATAATTCTTTTTATTGAGCTTTATGATGTGCCTTGATTCGTCTCATAATTGGGCACCTTCTTGGGCTTTTGAAAATAGACTTCAAACTTCATTTGCTTGATCTACATGATATATTATATCACCAACTCTATGAGAGTTATGAAGAAAATATAACATTTCAATGCATCATAGGTACTCTATAAATATATTGTAAATGGCCATAACTTTATCTATAATATTCCGAAGAAGAACTCTTAAACTTCTCTGGACGTTAGACCTCTACAATTTCCTTAATGAAAGCATTCTCCAGTTGTCACTTCATCCTTTTCATTGTTTTTCTCCTCATTGGCCTATCATCAAAGGGTGATGACTCTTACCTATATGATTAGTAAACTTCAACCTCTTTGCAAGATTAGAGGCCTCTCCACACCCTAGTAATAGGTAACTTTCTACACACCATCATTTTCAATGAATTGGAGGCATCATTATATGTGGTATTACCCTTAGTACATGCTCCAATGTATCTTATATTATCATCATCATTTACTTTTTGAGCTCATTCATATATTAAACAATGAACTCTCTTGTGTACTTCATGTTCTTTGAATTCTCTCTACTGCTTTTTTCTCTATAGAAAGCTCTTTTTCAACTATGTAGCATACTTCATGCTCACTTCACCATTGAGGAAATTAGGTCACCAATTATCTTTGAAACACATCACCAAGGTAAGAGTTATAGAAAGCAGATATAAACCGATAACAAAAAGTGGAATGAAAGAAAGCTTTGAGAAATTTTTTTTAAGAATTTACTACAGAGAGTCATTCAATCCCCTTTGCCAAGATGGCCTCCGCTATTTATAAGTTTGGCTCGGGTTGAGATAAGCTTGATAAAATGCTATACAAGCAAACACAAAATATATTTGCTAAAAATAAAATAAAATAAAATAATGAGTATATAAGATAATTGCTTACACGTCTTAGTGATCTATTCCTCACTTAGAGGAGTTGATAATCAAATTAACTTGCTAAGTTGACCTGCCAAACTAGCTTACTGAACTAGTCTGCCGAGTTGGTCTGCTTAACTAGTCTATCATACCATGTCAAGTTGGTTTGCCAAACAAGCTCGTTGAATTGGTCCATGAAGTTGTTAGAAGAAACCTCATCACTAGGACCTTGTAGAATAAGCTCAAATGGTCCACTTAAACTTGAGTTTTTGGCACACTTTTGGCTTGAACTTCTAAGTTGGGCTCTATTTATCAGAATTTAGCTAGATAATGATAGTTGGCACTGAATATGACACTAATCATGAACAATCAAATGAAAGAAAATGTTTAATTTTAAAGCATGCAACACACCATAACCCATGACAAAGTTTACCCAAGATATTGCCATTAATGTTGCTTGCTTAAAGGTCGACTATATATCCTTATAAAAATTTAACATGATAAGATTTTTTGTTTCACAATAATCTCCAAATAAAGTTATTCGTTTAAATGCTTTTTTAATTTACTAAGCTTAGACATGTGCACAACTAGAGCACAAACATAGTTTGGGAAAATTTCATCTAACCTGCAACAAATTGGTCAAATAATTGAAATACAAATTAACAATGAATTACCATAAGGAGCTATTCGGTTTGATGTAAAATGCAAACAAAATATTTGAAATGTAAGCATTTTGAAAATATTGATGTTTGATTTCAAATAATAGAAATCAAACTAAAACTCTAGGGAACAATATAATTCTTTTGTAATCAAATTTAACGAAGTTCATTAAGAAGCTGCAAGTTGCAGCGAACATTGTTGTCACCCATCGCCACCCATCAACCATCATTGTCACCGCTCATCGTAGCCACCAACCAACATCCATGCACTCTGTCTTTGGGCTTTACATTAAATTCATTTAACTTCAAATCAAACACTGAAAAAATAATATATTGTTATTTATTTTGACTATCTTAAACATTTCAACTACATTGTTCCTTTTATTATGCAATTTTTTAACAAGAAAAAAACAATCCCTTAGTTGACATGATGTATTTGAGTGGAATAATTATCTCACTATAAATAGCAAAAACCCCTTGGGATTCACAAAATATAATTTAGTTTGCTTAACAAAAATAAAATGGCAATTAACACAACATCGAATGAGATCTCAATGAACAACATCTAATACCACATGAATCTGAATGCAAATTATCCACAAGTGATACACACAGCAAGCACAATAGTTACTTTCAAGATCAATAATAGTAGATCTTTTATCTGGTCAATCTCGTTTTATTGCTCCATCATACAATAAAGTGAATAAAAAAGGTTAAAATAGAATGAGAGGCTAATCAACATCCAATTAACTGATCTAATGAGCTAAATTTCATTGTCTTTAGTGGCAATAAATCTTCTTTGTTTCGTGTGTTTGATGACCTTCGCTACAACCTCCAGTTCTTGATATATTGTGCTAATGGCTTTGTATGTATCTTTGCATCCAAAGTTGTTAATGTTCTCTGAGGGACCTTGAGGAATTCCAACACATCCTTCATTGTTTGCCAAAGTGGGAATTAACACAAAACAACAAATTTGAATAATATAGACTTAAATGAACAACATGCAATACTACATAAATCCAAATGCAAATTATCCACAATTTCTACAAACAACAAGCACAATAGTTACACTTTCAAGATCTACAACAATAGATCTTTCAACCAATCAATCTCACTTTATTGCTCGATCAAGCAATAAAGTGCAGAAAAAAAGGTAAATAGAATGAGAAGCTATTCAACATCAAGCCAACTGATCTCATGATCTAAATCTCATAGTCATTAGCAGTAATAAATCTTCTATATTTTGTGCGATTGATGACCTTCGCTACAGCCCTCCAGTTCTTGATCTGTTGTGCAAGTGGCCTCGTGTGTATCTTTACATGCCCACTAGTCAATGTTCTCTGAGGCACCTTGAGGAAGTCCAACACGTCCTTCATTGTTTGCTAACAATCAGAGAAGGCCAAAACGATTAGAGTTTAGTCTAGTCACAAGTGCTTGCATGTTTGGCTATTCATTTCATTTCTATTTTAAAATTTTTGAATTCATATATATTTTTCTAAAAGTAAAAACTACTACTATGTTCATCATTATCATTAATAATGTTAACCCAACTACTTATAGCTTAATGCATGAATCCTCATTTTTCATTCATTTTTGTTGAGTTTTATTCGAGGTGCAAATTGTAATCTTTGTAAAATACTTTGAACAAGTGATCTACCTTCCATCCTAATTCTGTAACATTAATGCTATCAATTTGTGTAATTTGCACATTTTCAACCCTTTGTTTAGTCATCTTATTTTTGATAAGTGTCACTCCAACATTTTCTCAAATATAATAACTTTCTAATTTATGTTTCATTTTTTTCCATCATAAATTCATCTTATCATTCTCATTTTTTATAGCACTCAACTTAAATATAAACGTCTTTGATTACAACACAATTAGGATCTTTACAATAACAAAGGTGCAGTTGCAATTTTATAATGTTTCTCATTAGGCTTCCATACTATTTTCTTATTACAAAAAAACACCGAAGGTACATCTCTTGCTTATTAAATGCATATTTAAAACATATTTTATAAATATATTTTAGAATATATTTTGTACAGTTGAAGTTTAGAACATGAATATTTGAAATATTTTTGATAAAATATGAAAATTAGAAAAAAAAAGAGGATTTTAATGAACATGTCTTATATAGTAAAAAAGATGAATTAAGAGGTTTTAAGAACATGATTGCTCATAATTTTCACAATGTTGTGTAAAGCTTACAGTCTGATTTTGAACAAGATCTTCATAATAGACGACCATGTGGCGAGTGCCACTGAAGTTTCGTAGAGTGTCAGCAGCCAACATCTCCATATGTTCCAAGGCAGGGATTAAACGCTTTACATCAAGTTTGGGCTTGTAGCTTGCAAGGATTTCTGCCTGCATATATTAACTTGTTAAAGGGGGAGAAAAATGATTAGTTAATTGCTTTTGAAGTAATAAATAGCTTCATACTGCAAGAAGCATAAGTGAGATTTCGAGACCTCTTGTTTGGAGTTAACATGAGCTTTATGAGTCCCATTCAATCCCTTGACTTTGCCGTCATGATTGTTTGATTTTAGAGAAACCAAACGGCGAAGATGATTTCTTCTGAGCAAGAGTATTACAGATACTCCCCTATGGTTGATGTAATCCACAATCCCTTCATGGTTATCCAAGATCCCCTGCAAAAGTTAACACACTAATAAGTATAAAATCTGTAAAGAAATAGTCTTTGGATCATAGACTTATTGATAACATAAATTTTTCAAAGATAAAAGTCATTAATAGCACAAGTACTTATTAGGAGGGTAATGCGAACCTTTGAAATGGTAATAGAAGCTCACCTTAAGTGCTGTAGAGAAAAATATCATTTGAATGTTATAAGATATGAATTGAACTAAATTTGATTTAAGGGATATGCATTGAGGTATTTGGTTAATACTTGATGACTCATTTGATTTCGATTGATTCTCACCCCCCTTTATTCTTCTATTGCTTCTTTCTGATATACATTTGTTATTTTGACCCTCAATTATTGAACTAAGGTAAAATGACACTTTTGTAATGTGGTACTGCTCACCTATCACATGTCATCTACCGCTCACCTACCTCCCACCTACCGCTCACCTACCTCCCACATACCACTCTCTTGCTTCTATAAATAGGGAGGGTGTGAGGCTTAGGAGAGCAATGGAAGAGATCTTAAGCTATCACGAAGGAGGAGAAAAGAAGAGATCTTAAGCTATCACGAATGAGGAGCAAAGAGAAGAGATCTTAAGCTACCACAAAGGAGGAGAGAATAGCTAGAGAGCTAGAGAGGAGGAGAGCATCTTGAGGCCTTGTATCAAGGTGTCGCTTGAGAGGGAGGCCATAGAAGGAAGATGAGGGCTCATCTCTATGTATAAGCTATGTATTCTCCATTTCTTTTGCCTTGGTGAACTATTTGATTGATTCCCTTCCGTGGACGTAGATCCAGTTGGATCGAACCACGTAAACGATTTATGTTTGCATGTATTTTTTGCGTCTCATTTCTATGCTAGGAAGTACATATCACACAACAATTGACGCCGTCTGTGGGAAGATCCATACTTCTTGGCTAGAGGAGTCCGCGTAAAGGTGTTCGCGGCTAGCGACGAAGAAGAGGAATTTGACATTCACGAACAGAGGAGCAAGCGGATCGCGTCGTAGGCAGCTGAATCGCGATAGAATTGGTAAGCAGTGGAAGCTTTGATCGACTGCATTCGCACCGCAGGTTGTGCGGTTTGGCGAGACAGAGGAGGAACAATCATCGAGCGAGCACCGAAAAAATTTGCGACAGGGCTGCCAACAGAGGATTTCGGTCTTGCGAGTAGCTCGGCCAGAGGGAAGAGGTGGAGATCGCGTAGAGAAGGGTTCGGGGAGTTCCCTGTTCGGGAGTCCGCGAAGCAGAAGGACCTGAGCCGTTTGGCGAGGCGCGACGACTCTGGAGAGGCAGTTATTCTCGTGCGAGAGGCAAATGAGGAATTCCTGATTTGTTCCGCTGGGTACAGAGTGCCTGCGGGAAGGAGGCGCGAGCACAGAACAAGAAGTTTTCTCCGGTTAACAGGTGTGATCTCTGCCATAAGGGATCAGAGCTCTCTGTTCGGTTGGCGAGCCTTCGCCAACCGAACAGAGAGCTCTGATCCCTTATGGCAGCAGTGGAGTTCACGAGGAGAAGCCTAGTTCTTGAAAGGGCAGCAAGTAGAATTCATTGGAAGAAATCCTAGCCTCAACAATGAGTTCCGTCAAACTCGACATTGAGAAATTCAACGGGAAAAACAACTTCGGCCTATGGAGAGTAAATATGAGAGCTCTATTGGTTCAACAGGGTGTTGCAGAAGCCTTGCAAGGGTCGGCGACATTGCTGGCCGACATGACCGAGAAAGAGAAGATCGGCATACTTGACAAGACCCACAGTTTGATAATCCTGAGTTTGGGTGACAAAGTTTTGAGAGAGGTGTCGAGGGAGACAACGACTCAAGCACTTTGGGCCAAACTCGAGGTACTCTACCTGACAAAGTCTCTGGCTAATAGGTTTTTTCTGAAGCAGCGCCTATACTCCTTCAAAATGTATGAAGACAAGTCCGTCTCAGAGCAGATCGACGAGCTCAACAAGATCATCGACGACCTCGAGAACATCAATGTCAAGATGGACGATGAGGACAAGACACTACTGTTGCTAAACTCTATTCCTAAGAGCTACGAGCATTTCAAGGATGCGATGCTCTACGGAAGGGTGCAGACTATTACTCTGGAGGAGGTTCAATCTCTAATTAAAGCCAAAGAACTTCAGAGGAAGCATGACAGGGACAAGGAAGTCAGCGGAGACAGTCTTATTGTTAGAGGAAGATCAGACAGGAAAGATTCAAGAAATGGTCAGCACAAATCAAGGTCAAGCAAGGATGGCGAGAGTCAGTCATCAAGGGGATCTTTCAAGTGCTATCATTGTCACAAGTACGGTCATTTTAAGAGGAACTGCCTAAACAGGAAGAATAAGTACCAAGAAGAGCCAGAAGATTCATGAGAACCAAGCGTAGTCTCTGATGACTATGATTTTGCTGAGGCCCCAGTGATCATAAAATCGGAATCCAGTAAAGAGTGGATCCTCGACTCAGGGTGTTCTTTCCACATGTGTCCTCACAAAGACTAGTTCGAGACACTGCAACAGGAAAATGATGGGTCTGTTCTACTGGGAGACAATAAAGCTCACAGAGTTGTTGGAAGTGGATCAATCAGGATAAGCATGTTTGACGGAGTCGAACGAGTACTGAAAAATGTCAGGTACGTACTAGAGCTCAAAAGAAATCTGATTTCTTTAGTTACGCTGGAGTCAAGTGGATGCGCGTTCAAGACAGAGAATGGCTGCATCAGAGTAACAAAAAACCCTCGTGTCGTCATACAAGGAGTCAGGAAAAAGGGACTGTACTCTCCTATCGGAAGAACTGTGATTGCTAAGTCCATGTACTGTTTGGAGTTAGCAAACTCAAGAAAAGGCTGAAGGCCCCCCAGGGGCCAGGTGGAGGGAATCTTTATTTTGAAGCTTCTTAATTGAGGGTCAAGATGGAGAATTATTATTTTGACCCCCAATTATTGAACTAAGGTAAAATGACACTTTTGTAATGTGGTAACGCTCACCTACCACATGTCACCTACGCTCACCTACCTCCCACCTACCGCTCACCTACCTCCCACCTACCACTCTCTTGCTTCTATAAATAGAGAGGGTGTGAGGCTTAGGAGAGCAAGGGAAGAGATCTTAAGCTATCACGAAGGAGGAGAAAGGGAAGAGATCTTAAGCTATCACGAAGGAGGAGCAAAGGGAAGAGATCTTAAGCTATAACGAAGGAAGAGCAAGGGGAAAGAGATCTTAAGCTACCACAAAAGAGGAGAGAATAGCTAGAGAGCTAGAGAGGAGGAGAGCATCTTGAGGCATTGTATCAAGGTGTCGCTTGAGAGGGAGGTCATAGAAGGAAGATGAGGGCTCATCTCTATGCATAAGCTATGTATTCTCCATTTCTTTTGCCTTGATGAACTATTTGATTGATTCCCTTCCGTGGACGTAGATCCAGTTGGATCGAATCACGTAAACGATATGTGTTTGCGTGTATTTTTTGCGTCTCATTTCTATGCTAGGAAGTACATATCACACAACAACATTGGCTATAGATGTCATTACTGGTTGAATAACTTGCTTGATTGAGGCTTATTCTCACACAGCATTAATTCTACTATTTCCCCTATTAGATGCACATTCTTGTAAATGAATTTCCTAATGGACAAAACTTTCTTTTTGAGGCCTCTCTTATTTAAGTTATGAAGCAAAATTGACACCGTAATAAGCATTTAAGAAAATTATATATTCCGACTCTTTTGCTTGCCACATTTAACCTTTTGCAAAGAACACAAGAATCATATCCACGGCTCTATTGATGCCTTGCCTCAAGTCCTTCTGCTAGAGACTAAACATCTAGTTTATCTCAAGCTTGAAAAAGGGTTGCCAAACTTGATTTGGTGATAAATACATCATTTAAAGCTTAGCTGACATTCAAATTTATTATTTCTTGTGACGGTTTTTATCATGGATTTATCTTGCTCTATTATTTTTTGATTGTTTTCTAGATTCCTCTAGGTTACTTTGCTTTCAGCTATTGGCTCTTAGGCCTCTGTTGTTCTGCACTATTTGAGGCTTGAGTTTAAACTTCCTTTTCACCTAATTTTTTTTCATTGGTTTTTATATGTTCTTGGAAAGTTGTCATGGTGGATGGTTGACTTCGTGGTCTCACCATGTTTTTTGATGCCATAATTTGGCCATTGCTGATTTTAAAATCAAAATAAGGCTGGACAAGATTTTAGCTATGATGTTCGATACTACTTAGAGATTTGAAGAAAAGGAGAATAGTTAAAAAAAAATTTCAATGTTTTGTACCTTATAAAGAAGTATTTTATGCATGTCATCATTCTTTTGTGCAAACTTCATATCAAATGTGAAAGATAAAGAATGATTTATTAAAAATGGAAGGAACTCATCATCATTTTCCAACAGAAAATCACATCACCGATTCAACCTGACGAAAAAAAAAGAGAATTTCTTTGCAAAGTAATCGCAAATTCACTCTTTGTGAATTAGCTTAGACAGCAAAAATATCAATGTTTATATACTATTTTAGTTGTGAACAAACTCTCCAGCCTTTTCAAATTGCAATGACTTCACTATTACCAACGTTCGATCATCTATATCCAATTCCAAGTAACAAGCATTATTAAAGGCATGATCTTAATCACTTATTATCAGTTTGTATAAACAGCAAATCACTGCTTACTTGACAATGTTCAACATAATCGTTTAAGAAATATTTAAAATTGCAGCAGCACCATGTCTGGATCTGAATTCAGTAATGTAATTACTGAGGGGTTGAGGATGATTTTTGCCTTCCCTAAATTTAAGAAAAGTTTTATATAAATTTTGAGTTTCTTTTGTTTCAATGAAGGTGTTTAGCTATATAACATTGTGAATTACATTAAAACAAAAATTACCTGATTAAGCATCCACTTGAAGCCAACAGCAGACATGCAGCTCCTCTTCTTCCTCCTGAAACTGCTGGTAGTATTCCAGTAGCGACTGTACACTTTATCCAACACCTTTTTGATTACCGTCATGTTGCATTTCCTGTCAACACTGTAAAAGATCTCCCCATGCGACCATATATTATCATGGCTATTGAGCAAAGCCTCAAACCATTTACTCCCAGACCTTTGTATTGACACAATTGCATAAAGAGAAGCATGCATGCACCCACTTTCAACCCTGTGCAACACAAAAACATATAACCATAGAAAAGTTTAGAAACCTAAAAAATAGAAAGAAAAAGAAATGATTTTCATTACCTGGTATAAGTTTTAGTATTGTTGTAGTTGAAATCATGAAGCAGGGATTCTGGTTGTTTTGGATCAAGAAAAGGCGTTTCATTTACTTTCAAGGCAGGAGGCAAAGTTAACACAGATGTGTTTACTCTCACTAAATGCGGAAAATTTACTTCTGCCGAATTGGGACTCACAACAAAGGACAAATTTTGTTCTGTCAAATCAACTCTCGTCAAACCTGGCAAATTTTTTTCTTCAATGGATAAATCTGGCGGATTTTTTTCTGTCAGGTTAAGTCTCAAAAAATTGGCCAAATTTTTATTTGTCAAATTAACTCCGACAACATGAACCAGAGCTTTTTCTGTCAAATTAGCTCTTTTAATACGTGGCTGGATGGGCTCTTCCATTTGCTTGAGGAAAACAGAGCAGATACAAACACTGCCAGTCATGGCAGCAACTAAAACAACCATCTTTAACACCAGAGGTGATCTCCTCGAAGGATTTGCAACGAGAGCATCCTGCAACTATAAGACAGGAATTAAAACTGATTCTCCGAATTACTTGAGGAGTCAAAAGAAGAAAACTTGAACTCGTCAAATTTGGATAAATAGAGCATGAAAACAAAACAAGGCAAAAGGGTGAGGAATTTTTGCAGATTTTGAACACAGACAGAAAATCCCTGTCAAATAATTTCTTCTCCATAAGAGTTCAAATGAAGGCTGATAGAAGCATTGGTCTATGACTCCCAAACAGGAAACTTGAAAGCACAGAATGATTGAGAGCGAACCTTCTTAGGTACAAAGCCGTAGTCTGTCATCTTCATCTTCTTTTAACTCCCTTTTTTTCAGCCTACTCTCAGAAACATCTTAAATCTTCTCAAAACAAAAGGCTTTACATTTTAAAAAGCAAAATGAGGAAGAGAGCATCCAGATATTGAAAACTAAGAACAAAAGTAATTACTTTTACATTACGTTTGGATTAAATGGCAAATAAGCACAGGGCCGGGCCATGAGAGTCGAAATTAAGAGAAATAATAATAAAAAAACAGTTTTGAAAGCGAACCTTCAAGTCGAAATAACTCGCTCGAAGTGGAGAAAACAGTAGCTGGTGGGTGAGCGTAAGAGCTTTCATTATCAGCTCCTTGGATGCTTTGCAAGGATAAGGTGATTTTGAGCGTCCGATCTGCTCTGCAGAACGTGCATGTTCAAATTTTGCTAAATCAACGGAAAAAAAATGTTATCTCAATAGTAGTGAGGAGGAGTGATGCATCAGTACTCTAATGTGTAAGTGTCACGTGATATTATGGTGAGATCATTGCATATATGACACCTTCTCATTGGAGTATTGATGCATCAGTACTCCTCAGGTAATATTTTTCAGATCAACGACTGTGATTGGGTTAAAGACAGAAATTTCATGCCCCAATGGGTAAAATAGTTACTTATATTTTATGAAAATTAAGGATGTATTTGAAGCAGCTTGTGTTTATTCAAAAAGGTCGTTTATTTGAAAACACGGACGGTTGGATTCGACCCGTATTCCGCATTTAATATAAAAACCAACTGTATTTTCAAATAAGCTGCTCAAACACAATTTTCAAATGATGAAGCCGCCACAGCGGATAAACTGCTCGAAACGGAGCCTAAATGGGACTATGTATTTTGTAATTTATCGTTAATTCAAGTATTTGGATTAATGGCGGGGCATCAATTTTGATTATCAGCAGTATCCATAAATACTGAAACCTCCATATACTGTGCTTTATTAAGACATGACCACGTGGCTTGTGGCCGCATCTTTTGTCATTTGCCGCTTGCCAGAATACCCATCCTTTTGCTTATAAATAAATAGAAATTAAAACCTCCCAAATAATCAATTAATGATATCCATATTTTAAGCTCTTCATACCGAGCGCTTATTGCGCATGAACACCACACACAAATTTACGTGTGGTGTTTGATCTGAATCATTGAAATACATCTTTTTTTTTGTTTTTTTTTTAATTTTAGAGTGAGACCCACTCTAATTTTTTGACAGTCCAGATCTGACACGCACCCAAATTTTACGTGCGGTATCCGCACACAATAATTTTTCATTCTGATCGGGAAGTCCATCCTCTTTAAGTTCATCATGCAATGATAATCACGTACCTCATAAATTATAATACAAGTGATAATATATAAAAAGGAAAAAAATAATAGGAATATTACTATTTTTATAAGGAGTAGTTTTTATATCATATAATCTTGTTGCTTAGTGGTAGATTATTAAATTGGGCGAATTTAAAACTTTATAATTTTAATATTTATTTTAAGCTGTCGGTAATGTCTTTTTTTTATTTTAATTTATTATTTCATGAACTTTGCTGACGTGTAAAGGATAATGAATCCGGTTGGCTTGTTTTACAGACAGTTGAATGTGTCAATAAATACATTACTTGTTGAGATGTATGTAAATAAATACCATAGAAAATATGGTGTTGAGTTTTACTTCATGTTGAGTGTAAAACTATTTGTTTTTTATTTTTTTAAAAATTATTATCACTGTTCATTAACAAATTTTAATTAAGAATGAATCTCAATGTATTTTTTGTAAGAAATCTTTCAAACTCAAATTTAAGATTATCCAAGCACTGATTTCAATAAGTTTATGGTGACATCGATAACCTTGTCAAGATGAACATAATGATATCAAAATTGGTCGATTCTAACTCCAATCAATTCCTGATCAAGCCATTGAAGCACAATTGGAGGTTGTGGATCGACATTTGAATGGTCCAATAAACTTTAAATTTGTTATTTTTATAATCAAATCGAGCGTCTCGATAAGTGGAATCTAACAAGACCAAGATTACTAGATTTGGAGATTATTAAGGCATTTAGATCATTGAAGTATCGTATATGATCAAGGGAGATCTATTAGGATTGTCTGATCGGGTGGTTTAAAAGGCTATAAAAAGACCCGCTTTCTTCACTTGATGGAAGTGGGGAAAAAAAGAGTAATTTTATAGCTTGTTCGGGAGAAAAGACCCACCCAATAATAACCATTCGCCTCCGTAGCCACCAACCACCATCGACCATCACTTGTTAGCCACCATAGGCCATCACCTTTCATCATCGTCTGGTGTCAACAAACCCTATTTGCAATTGTTATATTCTAAATATAATTGTTTGTGTCTAACACCTGTATTGAAGACCTAACAATAACCACCGGCCTTCAAAACGGCGAACCACCATCGACCACCGTCTGTTGACCATAGTCGAGCGTCATTGCATGTCGCCCCCTATTTGTAGTTGTTGTAATCTAAATACAGTTGTTTTTTTCTAACACATATATTGAAGAGATAAACATATCTATCATCTTTTGTAGCTGTCAACCACATTCCACCATTGTCGTCATAGTCAGTCGTCATCGCCTGGGGTCGTCGCTAACCAATTGTTGTCGATGACCACGATCTGCAACACATCATATTCTAAATATGCTTGTTGTGTCTAACATCAGTATTGAAGACTTGGTGATAAACATTAACCTCCATCACCGACAATCATTGTCGACCGCCAAGCATTAATCACCATATTTTGTTGTTGGTTGTCACTGCTTATAGTCATTGACCATCAACCACTGTGACCTCTATTTGCAAATGTTATACTGTAAATATGATTGTTGTGTCTAAAGCTTGTATTGAAAATTTGGTGATAACCAACGACCTTCGTAGCCACCAACCACCGTCAACCACTGACGGTTGTCACTGTATGCCCTTGCATGCCACCGATCCCCACCTACCCCTACTTGCAACTGTCATATTCTATATACGAGCGTTGTGTCTACCAAATGTATTGAAGACCGGACAAAAAATCACCACCCATCGTAGCTACCGATTATTATCAATCACCCATGTAAGCCACTGTCGTCCAAAGTCGACTTTCAATCACTGGCCTCCAACGACCCCTAATTTCAACCATTGTAGTCTAAATACAATTGTTATTTCTAGTAGCCCTTGTAATTTATTAATGTTGTAGAAGGACAAGTGTCATTTTTAATATAAAATTATATCTCCTTTCTCTCTGTCCTAAGAGAAGGGGTTCAACTATCGGCTAATACCTTTATGACCAACTATTACCTTTTTAGAATCTAACTACAACCCTTGTAGACAACTACTACTATTACAGCTTCCTACTTCGACCTTTGTGGCCAACAACCACTATTACAACTATTGATTAGAGTTAAGCACCTCTTAACTATAATAGGTTTCCTCTCTTCTTATGAGCTAAATAGGCTAAAAAGGATTATGACTCTAGTTGTCAGCTATCACATAGGGGAACAAATAGAAAAAGCATCGAGGACCACTATGTCCATGTCATGGAAACATGAGCCTCGTTACCTTTGAAGGACTCAAATTTGAATTTTATATCATTTCTTTATTTTTCTGTCACATTTATTATTTCTCGTAGGATTTGTTAGCTTTTTCTTCATGCAATTAGATCAATTCAAACTAGATTCAGTAGTGTGTATATTAGAAGTTTTCTTGTTAGAAATATTTGGACAACTATCATAATGGGATTGATACAAAGACACATTATACATATATTACTTGATTGACATTTATGCTTATTTGATTGACCAATTTATTTTACAATAATTTCAAGCATCAAGTTTTTGATGTTGTTGTCGGGGATATGAGTCAAAATTTTCTGAATTTTAGATATTTTTAGTTGAAACACTTTGAGTTTAGGTTCGATACATACCATGCTTTTCTGTTTATTTGAATTTTCATTATCATTTTATTTTGTTCTTATTTTTGAAAAATACAAAAAAAAGTTTTCATCTTTATTTTTGTTCATGTAATTACATATTATCATGTTCAGTTATTGTGTTGTCCCTATATTTTTCTTTTATGCTTAACTATTTTCTTCATTTCATGTTTTAAATAGGGTCACCCTTCGCATAACTGTCATTGATGCAAAGGATTTTTTAAGAGAATTATTTATCTTCAACCCTAAAAAGGAAAACATTTCAAAAATTTTGAAAATAGTCAAAAACCTAAAAAGAATCATTAAAGATGGAGAACCCTCAGGAAGGTCATATGAAACCTTATAGGGAGTTTATCAACTCATCAGTAGAGGGAATCCACATGAGTATTCATTATCCTGCCATAAAATCCAACTCATATGAGCTGAGACTTGTCATAAGCTAAATGCTACAAAACAACTAATTTGGAAGAGCACCAACTGAAAATCCAAACTTACACCAAGCATATTTCATGGAATTTTTTGCCGCTTTCAAGTTAAATGGTGTACCCTGTGATGTCATTAGACTAAGTCTTTTCTCTTTATCACTTAGAGGTAATGCGAAGATTTTGCTCACCTCCTTAGCAGAAGGATCCATCACCACATAGACTGACTTAACCAAAAAATTCCTAGCCAAGTACTTTCCTCCTTCTAAGTTTATCAAACTTTAGAATGACATCACATCCTTCACCTAATTAGATGAAGATTTGATCTATGAATCTTGGGAGCGGTTTAAAGAGTTGCTTAAGAAAAACCCCCACCACGCTCTGCCTGATTATCCAAATTTTTAACAACAAGCTGTTAGAATCCTTAAGTTCTATCATAAATGGGGGTTCTTAATGTCTAAACTATTTGATAAGGCCTATTAATTGATTTTAGAAATGACCATGAATAATTTCCAATGGCCATCTAAGAGAACCACCCTTAAGAAGGTAGCTAGTGTGCATGAGACTAATGTTCCGACCTTCTTGGCTTCATATGTGGTTGTCATTTCTATGAAAATAAACAACTTTAGGTTACATTTGGTGTAAGGACCCCTAATAAGTGAAGGGATGATTTATGGTCCAGTAGGAGATTCGAGCACTAATGCCTTGATGAAAATAAATTTTACAGGCAACCAATTCAACAATCCATATTTCAACACATTCAATCAATGTTGGAAGATTGTAATATGATTTTAGATTTCTCTTATGACCTAAAAATAAGTTAGGGATGATTGTGTCCTAGGTTTTCAACCATCACTTAAGGGAACTTAAAAGAAAAACATCGAGAGCATACTACAGTGACGTGACACTTCTAAAGCATTCAAAGTTGCTCCCTGACTTTTATATTATTTTTTCTTATTTATATCTCATTTATTATTTCTCATAGAATAATTAGATTTTCTTTCTTGCACTTAGATCACATCAAACTAGATTCAGTCATGTAGTACACTAGAACTTCCTTTTTTAGGAATATTTTGATAAAAGTTATCTTTGGATCAATATGCAGACTTATTTGTATAATACTTGATCAAGATGTATACTTTCATGATTAAATGACTTTTCTAGCAGCAATTTTAGGCATCAACCTCTATGGAACCATCATACAAGTTACAAATGGAATCTTAAAGTAATTTCAATAACGAGCAAGCACAAGTGTCACATCAACATAGAATTAGAAAAGGAAAACTAATTTTTATTTTTAAAATAATCAATATAAATAATACTCGAAAACTATGCCGAGACGATGTATTTTACAAAGTGATCGTCTACTATTTTGGCCGAGACATACCCTCGCCGAAGCAACCTCTTATACATAATCAGTCTACCAAATTTAAGTCGGCCCACCCGATCCACCTCGGCTTGAATATAGAGCGTGGAGCATGCTTTCCGAATGTCTGACAATTCCGGACAAAGAGTAGCCATCTACTCTCCCATCTTCTCCACACGAGCTAGCAACTCGCGTATCTCCTCCTCTCATTGAATCCCAATCTACCAAGTGAAGAAGTTCTCAATCTTATTGAGGTGAGGAGCCAGTTAACCAAGGTAAATCTGAAGTCTGGTTGTTGCTTCCCCACTGGCCTCATGAGAGCTTCAAGCCTGCTCAATCCCACTTTCTTTGTCTGGATGTCGGTCGCTCACGACTTGTTTGTTGACCTCCACCACTGGCGTTGTCGTTGGATCCTTGACAACATTTGCTAGAGGTGAGTCATCCCCCAACTCAATGCGATCAACTACATCACATATTTTGTAAGGAAAAAATATGAGAAAAATTTAAAATCTAGCAAGCAAGATCGAGAGTCCCCATACCAACCCCTAGTTAAACGTTGTAAATAACATAGTGCATGATGACTGAAAAAGTTGTTCTAAGGCCAGTTGGCCAAACATGAAAGTATATGTGTTAAGTAATATATAGATTTTTGGATTCACATATGACTGCCATGAGAAAGGGTTTCAACGTATGCCTGGCAGGTGAATCTAGTTTACTAACCTACAAAACATAGTTTGATGTGATCATAAATGCAATAATAAAATCTTACAATCCTATGCAAAATAGTAAGTAATCATATAGCAAGATCACGAGACACTAGAGGCACGAGTTTTGAGTATCTCTTAGAGAGGATGAGACTCATTCTTTTGTGATTCATGTGTAGTGTACTTTGTTGTTCTCCTAAGAATTCAACTACGTGATAGTTGCCAACTAAGGATAAACTTCTTCTTAGCCTATGACTAAGTCATTAGAAAATTTGGAAAACATATTATGGTTAAGTAGTGCAACTATGCAATATTTCTTAGGACTCTTTGAATCCCCTATCAAAATTTGCAAAGCCCTAATGACAATATGCCTATTCCCCTAGATGTTCATGTGTTAACCTACTTGTTCCGCTAGGTGACAATTATAATTCCTAGGTTATAAGTATTTTTATTATCCTAATGAGCTAAATCCAGAGTAAACTAAGTGCATAATGTTAACACAACCATATAAATGCCTGAAAAGTGCATGAAACATATTGGAGAAAACATTTGCCGAAAAAACCATAAAAAAACAACTTACTCTTACACCACAAAAGAATGAAAGAGACTTAGCTATGAGACAGGAGATGAAACAATGAGAACCACTTTATCAAAACCATTGAAGAAAGTCAAATACATGAAAGTAAAAACAAACAACCACAAATTTTACTCTTCACACAAGCAACAATCCTTGCGGTATAGTGAATTTGCTCCAACCTTCCTCTCACACAAGCCACGCCTCTCTCTCACAATCTCCCTCTCAAAATATGAGGAAAAACTACCATAGAAGCTTTATCCCTTAAGGAGAAAAAGAACAAGCTCTAGGACACTCACAAAACCATCTCTTTCTAGAAATTTCTAGCCTCCAATAATCACAGGATGTCTCCTATCATTCTAAGAGATGTATTTATAGTGAGGTTCCTAATAAGCTAAGAAATCTTCCCAAAACTATATTCTACATATGACACGGGTTTGCCCATGCTCTGTGCTGGTACGGGCACGATCGTGTCGTGAAAGAGTGCACAAGAATCTAGCATGGGTGCGGGTGTGCTATGAACCATGTGTGTGGCCATTGGGCCTTTACCGACGTTGGGCGTGTGTACGCTCTCCTGAAGGTGTGGGTGTATGCTATGGACTGACAAGAGCGTGCACTGGCTATGTGTGGGTTCAGCGCGAGTGCATGTAGAGCAGGTACAAAGGTGATGTGTCCCTGATATTGGGCATGGGTGCACCGAATTTCCCTCGTCTATCTGTCTATCTGTAAGGTGTGTCTTTCACTAGTTTTTGGGAGAATCTTTAATTCAACTCTTAAGATATTATTTCGCTCGTCCCGTAGGAGAGTCTTCTGCTCATTTCGTAGGACGGCCTTCTGCCAGCCCTATAAGAAAGTCTTCCACTCGTCCCGTAGGAGATTCTTCCGCTCGTTCCGTGGGAGATTCTTTCGCTCATCCCGCAAGAGAGTCTTCCGCTCATCTCGTAGAAGAATCTTCTGCTCGTTCTATAGGAGAGCCTTTCGCTCATCCGATAGGAGAGACTTTTGCCCCGATCGTTCTCTTCATCTTTCAGTTATGCTAAGTTTTCCGAGTGTTAAAACTTCTCAAGTTCCCTCAACGCTATTTGGACATATTATATTGAAAAATACAAACTTACAAATGTTTATAAACAACATTTCTTTGAACAATATTTCCTCGAACAACAAGATGTTGATACATTAAACAAAGTATGAAAACATGTAAAAAGTATTTCAACCAAACATATTTTTTACATGTTTTCATACATGTAAAAAGTATTTCAACCAAACATATTTTCAAAAATAAAGAAAAAAAAAGCTCAAATAAGGCCAAAGAGTCCCTCAATTTATATGAACAAAAGCACTCATAGGCTGTATAAAGCTTTGCATAGCTTACAATTTCATTATGAGCTAGATATTCATGATAAATATATAACCAAGTGGTGAGTGACTCTGAAGTTGCGTAGATAATCAATATCCAATTTTTCCATATGTTTCAATTAGATAGAATAAAAAACTAAACTAAATTACATATGCTAATTTTTAGAATTAACTAAAAATACTATCAACTTATTAATGATTGTATAACATATAAATATGGATTATTTGTGATGCAACATATTAGGAATACCAAGAAAGTCTTTTAAAACAAACTCTTTAATAATGACTATGTTGAAATTAAATTTCAACATGAGGAATCTATTTTTATAATCAAAATTGTAAACCAAAAGTCTTGAAAATACTATTTGAATGAAATACGACACTTAAAAGCTCAGAGCAATATCGATCCAATCTCTACATTAGTTTATCGGGGTTGATAACTTTATGAAATACTTGAGCTCATATAGAGTTATTTCGTAACAAGTATATTGCCACATTTACAATTAAAATAATTTATTTGATTGGTAGATTCTACAAATGAGTCAGTTTGAGATTTTTCATAGTTGTAAACCTTTATGGATAATTACCCCTTAAGATGATGTAGCTCAGGTCTTATATTTGTGTGGTTTGAACACAGGCTTAACGAATGAAATGATTATAACAAGCCTTATAGCCAGGTAATTTGGCCAGACATGCTCCATTATAGTACGGTTACATCTATAGCTTGCATGTTCCCTAATAATATTGTGCTATTTGAGTTATGAATCATATGATATGCTTGATATAGCACATCACCCTCTATTAGTTAAGTTAAACTTGAATTTGTTTTAGATCACACTCTGTCAGCTAATGTTTACTTGAATTTGCCTCCTTAAAAAGTATCCACCATAGTCTCAAAGGTCCCTTTGGGCAAAGGGACAAAACATTCATGTTGTGTTGATCATCATTTTTATTAGGTAAATTGAATATCATGACAAACGGATATGATATAAACACGAGATAATGAAAACATTTATCAACATTTCCCCCACCAGCTGCGATAAAGCTTATAGTGGTAAATTTCTATAATTTTAATTCTTAATTTGCTATTACTTTATTAGAGTACTCAACGCTCTAATAACCTTAACAGAAAGTGCTCTCCTATCATTATGAAGAGTAATTAATCATAAGGGCATATAGTTATAAGAAATCTCAGACCTTAGATCTTAAAGTCATCATAAAATAAGAACAAAATTTTTGGGTAATGTCTTATTTTAAATTTTATCTGCATTCTAAAAGTTTGACTCAAGACATTAGTAAACCTTCCTCTAAACATTTTAAAGGAGGATGGGGCACGAATTTTTGTAAGTTTATAAGAACTAAATATACCACCATCCAAGGGAATTTGTTCACTCATTTTGTATTCATCCTCTAGAAAAAGGAAAGAATATTAACTTGAAAATTTTGAGAGATGTTGGCTTCACCTTAATGGAAAATGCTCTCTTGTCATTGTGAAGAACAATGAATCATAAGGTCTTGCAACCATATAAAATCTCAAACTTTATATCTTAAAAATCTTTGTAAATTAATAGAAACTTTTATGGTAACTCTTATATAAAATTTCATCTGCCTTCTAAAAGTTTTACTTGAAACATTAGTAAAACTTCCTCTAATCATTTTGAAGGAGACTAGGGCACGAATTTTCAGAGTTTACAAGAACTAAATACCATTGTTCATGGGAATTTGTATTCATTGATTTTGAATTCATCCTCTAGAAAGCGAAAAGAGGATTACCTTAAAAATGTTGAGAGATGTAAAATGTGAAAATCGATTTGAGAGATCTGAAAAAAAACTTTGAAGAAAATCACACAAAACATGAAACACAGAAAACACTAAATTTAATATGAAAAAAACTTGATAATTGGAAAAAATAATAGAGTCACATCATACTAAGAAATCTACTATGAAGCAAAAATGAGGAGAATATTACAAATTACACAACACTGAAGCCTCTTCATACTTTTGGACACACAAGGACACTCACACCACACTCCTTGAACAAGATAATTTGAAATCCAACTCGATTAAAACCACATAATAACTATTTTAAATGGACTCCCTCTTCGCAGTGCTATTACACTTTAATATGACGTCGTGATACGATGCCTGGGTTTCAGCAAAAACTTTCCTCTAGAAGAAGTGATGTGGTGCTGCAAAGATAGTGTCTTGACGCTAATACTATAGTGCTGCAATTATTTTTCCAAGGCACTATATATGGGGAAAAACAAATTTCGGGTGCATTTCAGAATAAAATTAAAGCCTTAATGTTAATTACTTAGCATCAGCTTATATAAACTGCATATGCATGCTCAGTTCACACAAAAGGATAATACAAATTCAACATAATTATTTAGAAAATATTTGATATTTTACTATCCTGTGTCACTTGATGTGTATTCAAAACTGAAACTAGGGAGTGGTTGAAGGAAGCTTTACCTCTTTTAGATGTAAGAAAAGCCATATATAATCGTTGTGAAAAACGATAACAATAAAACAAAAAATGTAACGAGAAAAATTACACGCAGAAAAACACTAAAGCGACACATAGATTTACGTGATTCAACAAATTTGCCTATTTCCACGGAGCTATAGAGGATTTTATTTCTTCGAGGAATTACAACGTCAAGCACCTCGACGTTTACAAGAAAATTTCTATTTTCTTCTCTCTTTTCCTCTCTCTCTCTCCCTCTCTCTCTCTCTCTCTCTCTCTCTTCCTCTTATTCTCTCTTAGAGAACTTGGCTTGATTATGACAAGCCATAAAAGGCTATTTATATAAATCAGGAAAGCGATAGGTGGGAGGTAGGTAGGAGGTGGGTGAGATGTGGTAGGTGAGTGATAGGTGGGAATGTAGGTGGGATTCTTAATTAGAAAGCTAATTAAATTGCAGTGGACTGAGTCTCCACATTACACAACAATTCTCCCACTTGGAGACCGGAACACTGACTGCATCACCTACTGGTTGCATCGTATACTAGTTGTACCGACCTTTTCCTCAAACATGATATACTCCACTTCTTCAACTCAAAGCCCCTGTCTTCACGCTTGAAGACCAACTAAAGTCGAGCACAACTTTAATTTCTCACAAGTAACACCCTCAGTTGACATATCACCGTTAGTGTAGCCTTGTACCACCAAGCTCTTTCCTGGGTTACTCATGTATCTGCTTACAACTCCCACAACATGAGCAATATCCTGCCCCTGCTGAAAGCCTTTTTCAACAAGTTCAGCTTTGTACCTCTTATTGCCATCAAACGTAGTCTTCACCTGGTACACTCACTTGTTGTGCAATGCCTTCTTCCCTGGTGGAAGTTCTGTCAGTTCCCAAGTCTGATTCCCTGGCATGGAATTCGTCTCCTCCTCATTGGTCAGCTTCCACTTGCTCGAATTCTCATCTTGTAAGATTTCTTTATAGCTCTATGGTTCTCCACCATTTGTCTGTATAAGGTCTGGTTTTCCTGCCTTTGGCGCTCTATCACTTTTCAGGAAACTGACCTTCTTCAGCTTCCCTATAATGCACCTCTGACTGATGTGTCATCACCTGAGTAAACCTGTAATCATATATAGTGTGTCAGTTTTTTTACCCCGAGCCAACACTAATGCTCCTTGGGTAACCTTCTAGGTGCTATCTGAGAACAACACAAAATGACCAACCTCATTGAGATGCCCAATAGAGATGAGATTTTTCTTCAACTCAAGAAAGTGTCTGACCTTTTGCAAAGTTCATTTGCTTTTGTTAGGGAGTGCAATATCAATGTCTCCCATCCCCACCACGTCTAGAGCTTTTCCATCGACCATATATAATTTCCCAAAGTTACTTGCAACATAATTTTACATTAACTCCCGACAGGAAGATGTATGGAAGGAAGCCCCTGAATCTAGTATTATGTTATCAACAGAACTATGAACTGTCAGCCATAGCGTATCCTATATTTCTTCAGTTACAACATTAGCGTCAACATTTTTCTTCTTCTTAGGATTCATATAGTTCTTTTTTATGTGGCAAGTCTTGCCACAAATCTAACAGGTTGCCTGCTGACCAAATTTTGATTTTGATCTTCCTCTGTTTGAGTTTCTATCGTGTGATCTCTCTCTGGATTCAACATTCAACTTCGAACTTGAACATGAGGCCTTTCCAGAATCCTTCCTGCGCATCTCCTCAGCCAAAAATCAATTCACGAATATCATTATATTTCAACTTAGATTTACCTGCAGAACTGCTAACTGTCATCCTCATGGCTTCTTAGCTATTTGACAATGAAGCCAACAATATCAGCGCACATATCTCATCATCAAAATCAATTTCAACAGACGACAACTGTTTTTGATAATGTTGAAATCATTCAGGTGTTGAGCTATAGACACACATTCCGCCATCTTCAAGTTGAATAACCTTTTCATCAGATGCACCCTGTTATTCGCCGATGGCTTTTTATACATACCTGATAAAGTTGTCATGAGATATGCAATAGTCCTCTCTTTGATGACGTTGTGGGCAACCAATCTTGATAGGGTTAATCGAATAACCCCGAGAACCTGTAGATCCAACATATTCCATTCCGTCTTGTTCATCTTTTCCGGTCGTTTTCCCAATAATGGAAGATGAAGTTTCTTCCCATAGAGTTAATCCTCTATCTGCATCCTCTAAAAAACAAAATATGTGTCATTGAACTTCTCAATCCCCGTTGTCATCATTTCGTCTCCGCTCATTGCTCTTCCTTAGATTCGAACCCAAGTCTTTGATACCAGTTGTTGTGAAAAAACGACGACAATAAAACGAAAAATGAAACGGGAAAAATTACTTGCAGAAAAATACCAGAGCGACACACAGATTTACATGGTTCGACAATTTTGCCTTCATCTATGGAGCTGCAAAGGATTTTATTTATTCGAGGAATTAAAATATCGAGCACCTCGACGTTTACAAGAAAATCTCTATTTTCTTCTCTCCCTTCCTCTCTCTCTCTCTCTCTCTCTCTCTTCCTCTCTTTCTCTCTTAAAGGACTTGGCTTGACCTAGCTTGGCTTTGCTTGGCTTTGCTTGGTTATGACAAGCCATAAGAGGTTATTTATAGAAACCAGGAGAACGGTATATGGGAGGTAGGTGAGCGGTAGGTGGGATGTGATAAGTGAGTGGTATGTGGGAAGGTAGGTGTGATTCTTAATTAGGAAGCTAATTAAATTGCGGTGGACTGGGTCTCCACACTACCCAACAATAACCATATATAGTATGAAAAGTATTTTCTTAATTTCTCTTTCAACTTTGTAAATGGATGCATAAGGGAGTAAGTAGAGAGCTTTCTCTCCAATTAAGAGACCCAAGTTCAACACACAGTATAACCACTAACCACTAATTTCTAACTTAATTGTTATTACGGCTCAACTTTCTTATAAAAAAAAAAAAACTTAATTTTTATAAATTTTCTCGCCCCCTTTTATCAGACAACTTGATTTTGCCATTGAGGGTATGAACACAATGTAACTAGCGAAGCAAGAAAGTCAAAAACAATTATGCATCACATGCAACAGTTGCCACGAAAATGTACATACATTGCTCGAATAGGAGAATCAATGGGATGATCACGATACACATTAAATGTCCACTGTGGCAAAAATAAACTAGCAGGACAAGGGAGCAGTTTTCCTTTTGTAAGTGTCAAATTAAAACATGAAATCTTAATTTTCATAAGAAGAGTGTACACGCTTATTTCAATTAGCAAATCTCCAAGGCGCATATCATACTAAAAGATGAGAGATTCTTTTGTTTTCATGAAGATGTTTAGCTTAAGAGGTTTGTCTAGAAACATATGTGATTTAAGTAATTAGAATTTAGTAAATTCAGGATTTACTAAATCCTGAATTGTTAAGGCGGGAAATCTGTGTGGTAATGAGTACGCTAAATTCTATAAATCTGATAGAACCGTTGGACAATTTCGGCTAGGATTTAGGAATTGGTTATGGCCGGTGAAAACAATTGGAAACCCGCAAATTTGAATCCCAAGCCCCATAAAGTTAACTCCACCAATTTGTAGGATTTAGGATTTACAGCATTTACAGCCGAAATCTGCGGAATCCGGATTTACGGGATGCCGAGATTTATTTTATGCAAACTGACCTGCAGGATTTGGCTTAAATCCTGCCAGACATCCCTTAATAGATTGTGAAAAACTTTTTAGAGAAACAGGGTTAGGAAAAAGGAAACTTACCTGATTAAGCTTCCACTTGAAGCCAACAGCAGCAAGCCAATTCTTCTTCCTCCGGAAGCTGTACACTTCATCCAGCACCTTTTTGATCACGGACATTGTAAAAAGATCTCACATTGGGACAAAATATTTTCATGGCTATTAAGCAAAGCCTCAAACCATTTAATCCCAGAGCTTTGTATTGACACGCTAGGATAAAGAGAAACAGACATGCATCCCTATTCATCCTTGAGAAACCTTTAAAAAAATAAATAAGAGAGTGGCTAAAGAATGATTTTCATTAACCTGCTGCAAGTTTTGGTTTTGTTGTAGTCGAAATGACTAATCAGGGATTCTGAAAGTATCGGATCATGAGAAAGTTTTTCAATTAAATTAACTTCCGTAGCATGATGCAAAGTTTCATCTTTTAAACTAGCTTTTAATGCAGGAGAAAAAAATTATTTCAGGTGTATCGACTGTCATCAAATGGGGTAAATTTGCTTCTGACAAACTAGTTCTGACATCAAGGCACAAATTTTTCTTGGGCAGATTTTTTTTTCTGTCAAATTAGCTCTAAAGTAATCAGGCAAATTTCTTTTTGAAGTTAACCTTCAACAAATTGGGAAGATTTTTATCGGCAAGTTTAACTCTGATAAGATGGAACCCGCTCTTTTCTATCAAAATAGTTTGATTCTAGTAATATACCGCCACGTGTGTTACCATGTGTCCTATATTACAGAGGTTATTGAGGGGTTATTGGAGTAAAATCGTTGAGGTTATTTGGGGGTTATCGAGGGCTATGAAGGGATTATTGCGGGGGTTATTGCTGGGGTTAGTGTAGGGGGTTATTGAAGTGGAACCACGAAGGTTATTGGGGGGTTTATTGCAGGGAGTTATTGAAGTGAAACCACATAGGTTATTGGGGGTTATTGTGGGGGTTATTGCAGGGGTTATTGGAGAGGAACCGCAGAAGTTATTGAGGGTTTATTGCGGCGTTATTAGAGTTAATGCCCCAATAACCTCCTAATAATCCTCCAAATAACATCGGAAATTCCACTCCAATAAACTCCGCGGTTCCACTCCAATAACCTTTGTGGTTCTACTTTAATTTTTTTTAGGTGGGCCCAATATAGCACACATGACGGTATATTGTTGGGCTCCGCACAGGCACGAAGAGCAGCGGAGTCCGGATTGAAAATTTTTCTGGCTGTGCTCCTCCATTTGGTCACGGAAGCCAAGACAACCATCCATCTTCAACACCAGAGAAGATTTTCTTGGAGAATTTACAGCAAGAGCATCCTTCAACTATAACTATTTAGAGCATCAAAAGAATAAATAAAAATAAAAATAAAAAAATCCATCGTCAATAGTCGTTACAAACTTAAGACAAGAAGTGAAGTTTACTGCTAGCTAGACTCCCAGGATTAATTTAGGAGTTCGGAGAGGCAGACATGAATACAGAATTTGGAATAATAATACAGACATGAATACTGAAAAATTGTCTGGTACTAAATCCTGTAAATTCTGTTATCATTTTCAATCCTAGCCTGTGAAATTAAATTCTCCAGTTCTTGTGATTCAGTAAATTCAGAACTTACAGCTGAAATCTGCAAAAAGCAGGAGAATTGAAAAGAAAAGGACAGATTGAGAGCGAACCTTTTTAGAAAAGCAGCAGCACTCAGTCGTATTCTGCGCCCTTCTTTAAGCCAACTCCTAGAACGAGAAGGCAAGGATAAAGACAGCTCCAAACCTAACCTTCTCAGAATAGAGGGCTTTAGATTCTAAAAAGCAGAATGCTGGGGAATGCTTCAAGATTTTGAGAACTAATCAATCATCAAATTATTGTCAAAATTCTGTGATTAAATTCTATCTTATAAAATTGACTCTTAACTTAAAAACAAATAAAAACAATAGCTTTTATTATCTTTAGCTTAAAGAAAACTGGTAAAAGATTTACTTTGTGGGACATGAATGATCTAGTTA
>NEWO01000049.1:549558-573194 GCA_003013225.1 Phalaenopsis aphrodite
TATATATATATATATATATATATATATATATATATATATATATATATATATATATATATATATATATATATATATATATATATATATAATGTATTACTTATCAAGCTAAAAATTTATACTTTACACTTTATTGTTGCCCAAAATTTTCCCAGGCAGCAATTTTTCCCTTTTTCTTAATAAGGATAGGGCATCAATTTTTGTTTATTCATCATCATCAATAAAAATTTCTTTCCCACAACAAAATGTATTAACTTATTAAGAAATCATTACATGGCTGGTTAAAATTTTTGGGTAGTAGTAGAATGTTACATCAAGCAAATGTTATTAGTTTAATATTTATTTATAATAATATTTAATAATATCTTAATTTGATATATTATTTCATGAATCTAGTGGTATATAAAACGGATGTGATAAATAATAGCATGTGGCACCATATGGTCAAAAGCTTACCAATTGGATTCAGGATGGGTCAAACATATCAATCATTGAGTCTACTAGACAATTCATCTTAGGCAAGTTGAATGATTGATCAACCGAAGAATGTTGTTATGGACTTGTGCAATGATGTCTACTCAGACTAAGGCAGCCTGGTAACCTGCCAAGGAGACTTAATTTGCCTCACATTCCAGTTAACAGGACTCTCCATGAGATCTATTCGGGTAAGTTGATCAATTCCTATGTCACTGAGTTGCCTGAGTATCACCGGTAAGCTACACTTGAAGAAAAATATTTAATAAGGAACAATTTTCCATGCAAGATTCCTCTTAGATACTTAAAAAAGGCAATTTTTTTCCTTTTTTCTTACCCTTCCTTGTCACAAAACATTTCATATTTCAACTCTTTTCTTCGTGTTGTGGTTTATCGGATAAAACGTGATTCAACATCTAGAAAAGTGTTGTGAGCGTGGATCATACCACAAACTTGACCAGAGGTCGCAGAAGTAGTTGAACTAAGTAATAGGGAAATCACTAGCAGCATGAATTGTAATTGTGAATTTGTGATGCGATAAATCAACGAACAAAAGGAACCGATGATGACAATAATAAGAGAGACACTAGAGCAAGTGCAAAGGGAAATCCTAAGGGAGTGAGCACTGTCTCCTTCCCTGGAATTAGTGACACATCATAGAAGAGTTCTAATTACTAGTGGGATCAAATGAAGATGATATGTAGTATTCGGATATCATTGGTTTTGCCTCAAGGTATGAAAGAGAATGAATGTAAACTAAATAGACTTCACGAGCATATCCAAAACACAAAAATTATTTAAAAGATATTTCATGATCGAAATAACCAAACAAGAAAAAAATGACACATTTTCTGGGTGCCATATACGATTAGGCCCAAATCACTTTGATCATCGCCAAAGTCGCCAAGAAATCTTCCATAGCAAAATGGATTGCTCGAATGTGTTCGGAACGTCGATTTTACCTACGGACAACGCTCATATTAATGTTTCATAATGCACGAATAATCCACACGTAAATCATGATGCGTGAGTTGAAAATATTTTAAAAATAAAAGATAATAATAATAATAATTATTATTATTATAATAATAATATAACATTATAACATAAAATTGTTATTGAAATTGATATATATATATATATGAGTTATCAGTTTTATTTTTAAAACCATATCTTTAAACTTTTTTTTTTAATTCCCTGACACCAATTACTCTCTTTTCCTACTTCCAAACCTCCTATCCATGCATTCCACCATATTTATCTCCATGCTCCTGCCGTCCAGATCCTCATCTCCTATCATTGGCTCTCATATTGGTGGCGTGGCTGCTGCCATCTGTGTTTTCATGCATCACTGTCATTGGTGGAGTCACCTATTTTTTTTCCATCGTATAGCCCCTCTCTTTGAATAATTTTTTCTCTCTGATCATGTAGATGATTTAAAGAGAGAATAGGTTTGAATGTTAAGACATACAATAACTGGAACAATAAAAAGAAACAGGTGGGGAAAAGCTTTCGTGAGGAGGATTTCGTGTATATAGCTCTGAAGTGTATGTCAGAGATAAGATCGAGTTGAGAAGTTTTTGAAACATTCATGAATGGAGTCTTTCGAGATGTTGGTAGGCTACTATATTGTTAATTCTTGACCCCTGATGAAGAACCTTAGGGTTATCTATGATACGACTAGTGATATTGGATTCTTTCTCTGAGTTAGATTACGATGATAAGCAGGTGGATGCCTTAGTCTTAGTCCTCGGCTCAGGTGGCCTACACCCGGTCAGTCTTCAACCCCGATTCAAGGGGTTGCATATGGTCACATAAGTGGGTCATTTTTTATTCCGTCAATGAACCCTCCTTATACTTCATTTCTTCTACATTCTCAGTGCACAACATCAAAATTAATATTTTATCACCATGAATTTTTCAACACGCAACAATTACATCACTCTTAAGTCCAAAGAGGAATATTTTTTGAAGCTTGCAACACATAGCATGAAAGCTAATGTCTCATATGAGTTCTCCCTATTTTATTTTATTTGTATTGGGATCTTCTTATAGTACTAATACGACAAACTCTCTTTATCGCCAATATTAATATAACGTTTGTATAACATCTACCAATGAAAGCTATCGTCTGAAATGGATGTGTACTATTTTCTATCAAAATCATATTTAATTGCAAGGAAAAGTATCCTTCTAAACTTAAATAACATATACTACCAAAAATCTTTTTACTAGGCCAAATCTCCTTTTTCTAAAATTTAATGCAAGAAAATCAAATCTCACCTGATCTTCATATAACATTAAGAAGATGAAATCCGCATGCAGAGATGCACGAGAAATTATTCCATGCGGATACCGCATGCAGAGATGCATGCGGTGTCTGATCTCCTCTGTCGATCACAACGATCAAAATTAAAAAAAATAATAATAAAAATGGTGTCTACCAAAACACATTTTAGCACTGATCTATAATGGAGATCAGACACTGCATACATCTCTATATACAACATTCGTATAAAATAATTTTTGTTCTAGCACATAACATTCATTTATCATCTATATCATCTTAATTACTAAATAAAGCCAAAAACATAAAAATTAACATCACAAACAGTTTAAATTTTATTTAAAGATCAAATAAAATTGACGATTTTGATTTAGACGTTACTTTTCTCATCCGACAGTGTCATGTGTCAGCAATAATGCAGCTGTCCTCTCCTTCAACCCCACACACTTCAAAAACGAACGAACACTGCCGCCATCTCACAGTTCCCCGGACCTTCTTACAGATGGCCGCTATTGTTGATGATGACGAGATCATCGTCGAGATCCTTCCCACCATCCGCACCTACCGCAGCGGCCGCGTGGAGCGTTTACAGCCCACCGATTTCATCCCGGCCTCACTCGATACCCCCACCGCTGTCCTCTCCAGGGACGTTCCGATCAATCTTTCGACAGCTCTATCCGCTCGACTCTACCTTCCCGCTCCTTCCACCGCCACTTACGATCGCCGGAGGTTCCCGGTCTTCGTCTTCTTCCACGGCGGCGGATTCTGCATCGGCAGCGCTTTCTCTTCCATCTATCATTCCTATCTCAACTCCCTGGTCTCCATGGCCCAAGTTATTGCCATCTCCGTCGACTATAGACTCGCCCCGGAGTATCCTCTCCCAGCCGCCTATGATGACTGTTGGGAGGCGATTCAATGGATCAGCAGCGGAGGTTGCAGAGGATCAGGCGAACCAGAGCCGTGGCTGACGGAAGCAGCGGATCTCGGCAAGATCTTCGTAGCCGGAGATAGCACTGGAGCTAACATAGCCCATAATATAGCCGTTAGATTGGGACAGAACAAGTTGGTGGTTGAGGGTTTGGTTCTGATGCATCCCTATTTCTGGGGTAAGGAGAGGATTGGGTCGGAGAGGAAGGAGAGGGAGGGGACAATGCTTAAAGGAAAGGATGCTGATGCTCTCTGGCCATTTGTGTGCCCGGCGACAAGCGGACTCGACGACCCAAGGGTGAATCCGACGGAGGAGAGCCTGGCGGCGCTGGGATGTCGCAGGGTGCACGTAAGTGTTGCCGGGAGAGATCTGCTGAGGGAAAGAGGCAGGCGTTACTTCGAGAAACTGAAGCAGAGTGGTTGGGAGGGAGAAGCCGAATTCTGGGAGGGGGAAGGGGAGGACCACGTCTTCTTCTTGCTCAACCCTGGGGGTGAGAAAGCTGTGGAGTTCATGAATCGCCTGGTTAATTTTCTTAACAAAAATTAGATTTTTATACAGTGCTGCTTCAGTATAATATGCCAATAAGTTATTAGTGAACTATCAGGTATCTATCTCATGGAGGAGATTCTCATGAGAATATGTATTCAGAACTTTAATAAGAAATTATAACAATTTCTATCCGTGCGATGCACATATTCATCAGCAGATGTCTGGACGAAAAAAAAAACAAAAAAACAAAAAAACAAAAGAGTTGCTAAAATATATAGAACATAAGCATGTAGTCCAAAATACTTGATATCGATCTAGTCTTAGCTTCAGAGATTTACCAAATTCTCAACCATTTGAAGGATTTCATTATGTCAAGGTACAGGAAATGGAAATCAGAGCTAATACTTTCTAAAAAAATCAGCTAAAAATTCAATCATGGCCTTTCCCTGCTCGGTCTGGGGATGAAATAGATGGAAACAATGGTCAGCGTCCTGCGACACGAACAACTCCGCCTCGCCAATCCACCCGCTGTCCTTAAGCTTCTGGTAGTAAAGAATTCCTCTATCTTTCAACAAATCCTTCTCGGCGACAGCCACTATAACTCGCTCGCACTTCAGATCTGCAAGGCTCGGCGCACCATCGGCCACCGGATTCCTCCTGGGGTCATCCATCCCTTCTGTCCCGGGAAAAAGGAACTTCCACAAGCGGTCATGGGGCTCCCGTAAATGGAGATCAGTTGGTTCCGAGCCCACCGGAGCCGAACCCCAGAAGAAGGGGTGGATCAAAGCGACTCCCTTGATGGGCAACCCTTCAGCCGACGCCCGAAGAGCAATCTGGTGGGAAATGTTTGCTCCGGCGCTGTCGCCGGCGATGAAGACGCGGCTAAAGTCGCCATGTTGACTGAGCCACGGATCTGGTTTGGAGAAGAACCAGCGGAGGGCGGTCCAGGCGTCGTCATAGGCGATGGGGAGGAGGTGTTCAGGAGCGCGGCGGTAGTCGACGGAGACGGCGAGGAGTGGGGTTCGGGAAGAGAGATCGTTGAGGTGGTGGTGGTAGGTGGGGGAGGCGGCGGATTCGGTGCAGAAAGCGCCGCCGTGAATGTAAAAGAGGAGGGGAAGCTTCTGGCCGCCGGCTGCTGCGGGTGGGAGGTAGAGGCGGACGGAGATGCCGGCTGAGAGATCGATGGTGATGTGCTTGGAGTCAACGCCGGTTGCTGGGTCGAGTGAAGGAGGAACCTCGTCGGTGCCGCTGAAGCGCTCGACGCGGCCGCTGCGGTAGCAGCGGAATAGTGGGGGAAAGTCAAACTCCACTTCGTCATCGGCGGCGGCTACTGCGGCTGGGGTATGCTCCATTCCTCGTGAGGTTTGTCTGGCTGGCTGTTCGGCTTCGGAGATGTTTCATATCATGGATAACGGTGCTTGTATGTGGATGGTTGAACAGAGTTATTTTAATGTTTATTTATTAATTATTATTTTCTTTTGGAGAAGTAGGAAGGCCACATAATTGAAGTACAATTCAAATAGAAATTTATAGCATCGAATTAAGGGTTTGTTTGGGGCAACTGTAGCTTATCAAGTTAATCTATATAAGAAGCTTATTCTGATAAGTTGTTGATCAGCCGCTGATCACGAAAAAATTGAAGTACAACTCAAATAAAAATATATAACATCAAACTAGATAGCAATACAAAAAATAAACTAACAAACTTTAAGGTTTGTTTGGGGCAGCTGTAGCTTATCCAGGTAATCTAGATAAACAGCTTATTCTGATAAGTTGTTGATCAACCGCGGATCCGGAGAAAATTGAAATACAACTCAAATAAAAATATATAACATTGAACTAGATAGCAATACAAAAAAATAAACCCCAACAAACTTTAAGAGTTTGTTTGGGGCAGCTGTGGCTTATCCAAGTAATCTAGATAAGTAGCTTATCTTGATAAGTTGTTGATTAGCCGCTGATCCGAAGATATTGAAGTACAACTCAAATAAAAATGTATAACATCAACTAGATATCAGTACAAAAAATAAACCCCACCAAACTTTAAGGGTTTGTTTGAGGCAGTTGTAGCTTATCCAAGTAATCTAGATAAACAGTTTATCCTGATAAGCTGCCGATCAACCTTAAATTTATCGCATAACAATAATTAATTTCATATATTTACATATATAACACTTAAATGTTGCACCACTCTTTCGTATTACATCGAAAAAAGTTGATGCAAATTTCCCCAAAAATAAAAGTTTACGTTTTACATATGTAAATACATTAGAATGTGTTGCAGATGTGTAATTATTTCAAACAAAAAATTTAGCACTTTCAGGACTCTTTGAAGTTTNTATATATATATATATATATATATATATATATATATATATATATATATGATCTGTGAGTTGGAATAGAGGCGAATCTTTGTAGATCTAGAATTTTTTATGTTTGCTTAGGTTGGATTGTGTTCGGTAGCTTGCATTTCCATGTTATAGCTTGTTTTAAAATGGTTTAGGAATTTCATGGGAGGCATTTGGTTTTGCTGTTTGATGCACCAGTATCACATTCATTTTCTGTTAGTTGTGTCTAGTGGTCTTTTATGTGATTGCATATGGGTTTGTATTTTCTCTTCTATAACTTTGGATGTCTTTCTCTTCTATGACCACACTTATCTTTAGACTTCTTGATAGAAGTCTAATTATTCCCGCAAATTTTTATAACATTGCTTTCATATCCATGTAACTTAAAAACGTGCACATTTGCACATCTTACATTTATAAATATCATAAAAAATTTCCTTAAATTGAACAAGGATTTTAGCCTTACTTGAATTAAGAGCTTTCCCAGCCTTGGTTTTGCTATTTGAAGTACCAGTATCGCCTCTCCTTTTTGCTAGTTTTTTATGTTTCATAATGGAGATTGTTTTATGGAAGAATACAGATGGTTTGAACTAAAAAAATAATAGCTTAATGTGCCATGTTTCCTCTCAAGAATGAAACTTCTGTGGTTTTTTAGGGTAAAGGATGGGTTTAGAGCAATGATTATAAGTTGATTCTAGTATAGTTTGGAGGCCCTAAGCTTGATTCATGGAATTAGCCTTTTTACAAATGTATAATTTTGTTTGCATGCATCAGCTATTTTCTACTGCCAGTATTTGCTGGAGTTTCTTGCAATTGGTACTCCTTAAGAGCGTTGTTGGGAAGCTCGGTTATGCGAAGTATTATTATGGCATTGTTTTTTTAGTATTGTTGCATTTGTATGTTTCATTGTAGTAAAAAAAATTACTAATAAGACCAAAGATATTGCTACATCAGCCTTGTGGGAAAAAAAGAAAAAAATAATATTTTGTAATATTTGCCTCAAAGAAATTGAAATGAGAAATAGAAGAACTACCTTCTTCAACAAAGATGGGTGACAAAATATTACAAAAAAATTCAAGAAAATCACAGGCAGAGAGTACGACAGAATGCAATTGAAGAATAAGTGAGATCAACTTAAGAAATATTGAAAGATTTGGAAGGACTTGAAACGCGGTTCAACAGGATTGGGGTGAGATTTGTTGAAGCAAACAATTGATGCACCAGAGGAGTGATGGACTGAAAGACTTGCTGTAAATTTTTTTACTATCTTTTGTTAATTTTTACTCTTTAATTGAATCACATTTTGTTTTTTGTTTTTTGTTTTTTTTTTACAATAGGATGGAAATTAGTTGGATGCATTTTCAAGAAAATAATGACATGTTTGATGATTATTTGACACTTTAGAATGACTTAAATTTTTAAGCAACCATTGTTGTCATTTTTTTCCTCTCTTTTGCAGTCCCGTCTTGCAGCTCTGGGTTCAATTCAGTTTGTATCTAAGCATTTTCTGAGAAAATAATGACTGTTCTTTGATTATTTGGCACTTTAGGAAGGTTTGTTTGTATCTAAGCAGTTTATTAGTTTCTTATGACAAGCTCCAATCACCTGATATCAACTCTAACTTTATTAAAAATAATGTATGCCTTCGATTTAATTTATTCATTCTTATCTAGTTGTAGTAAATTGTCGTTTTATACTAACAATATTTGGTTGTTGTTTCCTCTACTGTTGTAATCAGGAAAACATGAACTCAAGGATTTCCGGGATATCCCGACGACTTCTTTGCCATTGTGGTCTCCAAACTTCCCTGCTGACGTCACATCGGCTACACAGTTACGAGAGACAGTTCTATAGCTACCCACGAAGCATCGCAGAACAGTGTCACTTCTTTCGTTGAGCTGATGGTTCATCGGATTCTCTTGACAACGATGATCCAGAATGGAGAACATCACTCGATGAAAGTCTAGCACAGGAACTACACTGTTTATATGTTAAAAATAATATAATCATTTTATTAGTTGTCATTGTAATTGTTTTAGATTTATTTTTTGCTCTCTTGAATGTCACTGAGACGTGAAAATGTGTATATATAATTCTATATTGTTTTAAATTGAAGTTTAGTCTTAAAAGTATTAAATATATGTTATTTGGGAATGATTATCAATTGCAGAAGTCTACTTTTTATATGTTTACCTCATAAAGTAACAAGCATGCAAGCCCGATGTTCATGAATTGACCTCACATTAGTATTGTAAATGAGAACATAGTTTATGATGTTTTGTCTTGTATAATTAATGAAACTTCTCAAATATAATACACTAATGTCTGTTTGTTAAAAATGTGCTCACATATTTTGAGTTGTTCATATAAAATATGATTTAATTCTGTTATTAGCCATGAGTTGAAAGAAAATTTCATGAACATAAGATGTAATGAATCAAAAAAACATCTATTGGAAAGATTTTAGTTATAGTTTTCATGAATTGTGGCTTTTTACTTTTTCTTTATTACTTTCGGCACTCATTGTTAAGTTAATTGGACAATTGCATTTTTGAACTGTTTCGAAGTGAAATTCTGCTATAAATATATGAAAAATATCTCTGTCACAGTTATATTTTAAACAATTTTACCAAAAATGAGCAACATAGTCATTTTTCCAGAAACAACTGCCCCAAACTGTATTCACACAGCTGCACCAAACAGACATCCAACTTCTCCACAGCAGCTTACTGGGGCAGCGCAGCTGCAGCTGAAAAGCTGAGAAACTATAGTTGCACAAAACAGAAATTTAGCCATCAAAACCCGCAAGTATACAAAAATAAGCTCCTACTACCTTTCTGAATAAAAAACAATAACAGGAAAAATATTCTATTAAGATATTTCATAAAATAAAAAAAATAAGCTTAAATACTTATTTATAATAAATAATAAATAATAAAATAAGAGTTGTCTGTACATGAATATCAATTTGGGTAACTGCAATACGTCAACAGCTGGGAACCATTGATTTTGAAATGAAAACTTGCGTCCCTCTTCTCCCACTGATCTCATTCATTCTGCTGCCTCCAAAATTTCTCGCAGCACCATATTCATGAATCCACAGCTCATTCTTATTCCCAATATTCTCACTTCCATAACAGTTTGGCAAGAAAGCAAAAAAAAATGTAATTAATTGAAGAGACGGAGATGTATATATGCAGAGAACATATATGGATGTATTTATAAGGAGAAGGAAGAAGGTGAAATGAACCTGCAGCGTATGATCAGCGTCTCATGGGGTTCCAGCTTTGTTTTTCACTTAATGAGGAAGTTAAGAGACTTTTAAAAGACGCACCTCTTAGCTTCTTCATGGCAGCAGCCCTTGGATTTAGTTAATGACTAGTAGAGGTCGTGGACAATAAGGTGAGGACCTATTCTAAATCTGGTCGTTTTTCTTTATTTCTATTTTATTTTTGAAAGATTTAAACGCATACCAATAAATTCTAATCTTCTTACATATCTAGCATCTAAATGTTACCTGACGTAATTTTGCTTCAGAGTTCTAGTAATATGACGACATTTGTTTGTATAGATGGACCCATCTTATGATATTAAATAAAATGGTGAAAAAGCATCATTTTTGGCGGTGGCGGAACCTGGCACGAAATCAAATCAGGCTATTCAAAAACCCGCGTCGCACATTCATTTGCATTTTTCGCTGTTTGTCGTCTCTTTTTTGCTTGAGCTTCTGAGGTGGTCGAAGAAAATTCGCTATGATAATTTCTTCCCTCGGTTTTGAATTAATAAGCTTTTTGTTTATCTGCCAAAATCACATAAACTCATTACATAATTTTTAGGGATTTCATGAGATGCCAAAGAGATAAATTGGATGAAACGAAGGGAAAAAATCTAGGACTCATGCAGTTTCAAGGTAGATAGGCCATTTAGTGTTTAATTTCTTAGATTTATAAACCATTTTTAATTGAGAAATACTTTTATTCAGGACTATTTTGTTTCAGTTGTTCAATGCATTATTTTATACTTAAAATTTGAGCTATAGTATGTTGAGTATTGTGGAACTCGGTTCACTTCTTCTATTGACGGTTTTTGCATTCAGGGCAATTATTCAAATTTCTTTGATTAAATTCCTTTTGTTCTTTCATTCCTTTTGGATGGTTGAAGCACCTATGCCCTTCCTTATCGTGATCCCTTCTCATTCTTAGCGTCTATCAAAGATCGTCTTTCTCTTGTAATCAAACTGTAGCAGAAGCAATACCGAGCGACAACAACTAGATGCAAGTGAATTCCGAGCGGCTGCCATCAGGGAAGAAGAAGGTTTCGTCGGAGGCTGAACCAGTGGCGGCGGTTGGAGGTGTCTCGGCTGCCGGGGCACAACGGTGGTTGGAGGTTGAACCAGGCAGCGACAAATCCGAGGAAGGAGAGGCTGAAAAGTGGAATTGAGTTCTTGTAATCGAAGTGATTAAATTGTTTAAGTTTTCAATCAATAAAATCCTCTGCAACTCCGTGGACATAGTCAATTTGCCGAATCACATAAATTTGTATGTCTGTGTGATCCCCTCGCTTATATTTTTTGCTTTATCGTCAATCGTTTTCACAACATATTAATAATCAGTTATTGTTGGAAAACAACGTACATGTTTTAACAATGCTCATTTGTTCAATGCATGGGGAAAGACACAATAGATAACCTTAATTTCAACCCATTTTCACCCCGAAGCCACCCAAATACCACTCTAATACCACACCTCAACACCAACAATCATCCACCACAAAAAACTAAATATGCAAAATCGATTTAGAAATTACATAAAATGAAAAATAAGCTCAAAACACTTATTTTTAATAAATTATAAAAGAGCACGTCTTTGTCCGCGTAGAGCAACAGGGTAACCGCAATCAACAGCTGGGAACCAGAGGTTTGGGAATGAAAACTCCCGTCCCCCTTCTCCCGCCGATCTCATTCATTCTGCTGCCTCCAATATTTCTCCCATGAATCCACAGCTCCTTCTTCTTCCCAAAATTCTCACTTTTAGGGTTTATTGCCTTCAGCTGCGCCATCTTCGGTCCATCTTCTTCTTCTTCCTCCTCCTCTGAAATGAGGAGCAGAATCCTCTGTTCTATCTCCAAATAGAACAAGTCCAGCTCTTCTTCTTCACTGCAAGGTCTCATCTTGCGCGGAGAGACCAAAAGAGAAGAAGAAATGGAGGTTCAGATATGAATTCAGTGCTGGGAGACAGATTTATATATGGGAGGAGATTTGAAAAGGGCAGGCAAGGAGGGATGTGCCCGTAACGATTTGGCTGGCAATAAAGATAGGCAATTATTTTAAAAGAGATGGGAATGTATGTATAGGCAGAGAACGAGAGAGTATGAGAGGAAAATGAAATGAACCTGCAGCGTGCCATCAGCGTCTCAGGGCAGTGTTCCAGCTTTTGTATTTAATTAGTGTGGAAACAGACTTTTTAGATACGCATCTGTTAGCTTCATCGCAGCACCTAAACCTTTGACTGTTAAAAAAACATGAACTTTTGTGGGCCTGACCAGCGGTCACACCCGGCCCGCCCACTTATTCTCCGCTGCGGCTGGCTCGGTGCCCCTTACTACTTGGTAACTTCTTGGGAAAAAAAAGTAGGGAGTATATGTTATATTCGGATGCCACGTGTCAAGTGAGCCTACCGTAATATACTGGGATTGATCAGTGTTAAAATTTGTGGAGTCCACTTGACACGTGGTGTCTAATGGTGGGGCAACACGTGTCAAGTGAACCCACAATAATACATTGAGATTGATTAGTGTTAAAATTTGTGAGGCCCACTTGACACGTGGGCCCCCCCCACCATTGGACTCCAAATGACTCCGGATGCATCCGTAGTCCTGACCTGATATCTTTTCAAAAACTGGATGTTCAAACGGCCAAGCATTCTGTTATGATTAATAGTACAAAGTTCAGGTGCTTACGAAATGAAAACAAGGTTTAAGATGAATGACAATGTTTAAGATGAATGAAAATTGGACGTTCAAATATCTTTTCAAAAAACTGGACGTTCAAACGGCCAAGCATTCTGTTATGATTACTGGTACAAAGTTCAGGTGTCTACGAAATAAAAACAAGTTTAAGATGAATTAAAATTAGAAATCTAAAGTTATTTAGCTATTCTACTAATCTGTGATATGCAAATTAAGTATTTAGTTGCGTAGAATACAAAAAATTAAGAAATGGGGCTCAAGCCAAAATAGAAAGATCAAAACATCCAAACCAACAAAACGACATGAGAAGTAAGTTGAAGATCACTTCCATTGCCAGAGAAAAGAGATGCAAGATAATAGTGTGCACAGAAAATATTGACCGAAAAAGACAAACCCCAGAAGAATCCAAAAGAGTTCAGCAACCAATCATCCCTTCAATAACTTAGTAGCCGACAAATCAAATATTGAGAAATGATAAATTCTCATGATTGTAGAAGCTCCAACGAAGATCCATGGCACAATGATCATGAACTAGAAACTGGAGAGTTCCAAATGAGGAAGATGATTGAGAATTGTAGAAAGAAGTATAAAAAGCTTTGAATAAATCCAAGCAAAGAAAACCACACAAAAAAATAAAAATAAAAATAAAAATAAAAAAACAACTCAATGAAACTTATGATATAAAAATATTAAATCACATAGGACAAGAACTCAAAACAAAGACAAAGAAGCTATGAACAAAAATTTCAACTAAACATTAAAGTAACATAAAAAAATTATGAACATTTAAAATCAAGGATTATAAATATTCAATAAATTAGTTGATTTTTAATAAAAAAACTGAAAAATTCAAAATTTAAGTAATAAAATGAGAAAAAATGAGCTCAGAAACTTACCTGAAAGAAAAATAAATAAAATTCCTTCCTAATATAATCAATATTTAAAATCCAAAAGAGCATAAATATTCAAACATACTGTTGAAGTTTAATAATCGGCTAGAAATCATCATAACTCAAATACAAAATTGAAAATAAGTGAAAAGAGCAAAACTAAACCCAAAATATATCGTGGCATGAAAAAAATGGAGTAAACAAAAAAAATACCAAAGCATTGAGAAGAAACAAAAGAAAAAATAAACAAGTATAAAAACAAAAAAAATCAATAGAATAAACAACAAAAGACTCCAGAAGGAAAAACTAAATTACAAAAACTACAACATACAACACCAAACTAAACAACAACACAAAACTAAACCACTATCAGGTAAATCCTATAGACAACCTAGACAAAATGAAAAAGACTAAGACTTCCAAACCAAAAAATCAACACCAAAGGCGGGATTAAGACATATCCACAACCAGAACATAATGCATAACATCAACCAAGGATAATCAGCGAAGAGGGGGTTCAATAAAGTTTTTTTTTTTTTTTGCTGCAACCCAAAGAAGAGCAACAGAGTTGTCCCTCAATAGGTATAATAAAAACAGTCCTCGAGATCAAGCTTATGAGAATCAATAAAAAATTAACAATTCATAAGCTCAAATAAAAATCCACAAACAACTATAATCCAAAAGCAAAAACAGACAATAGAAGAACAATAAGAAACAATCATTTAATCATCGTATAAATCCCTAGGACAGACAAGACAACATCAAATAGAAAGAAAAATATTAAAATTCCTTCAAAATATAGTCAATATTTAAAATAAAAAGGACCATAAATATTCAAAGATATAGTTAAATTTTAACAGTCTGAGTGGAAATCAACAAAACTCAACCCAAAATTGACAATAAGGTTAGAGTAGCACCAAAGAATAAAAAAGGAGTCAACTAAGAAAAACAAAAAAATACCAAAGCAATGTCAAGGGAATAATAAGAAAAGCTAGGAACCAAAACAACCAAAAACAAAAAAACACTGAAAATAAAAAGACAACAAGAAGGAAAAGCAAGCAAATGAAAAAAAATAAAATTAGAAAGATAAAAAAGTATGAGCTAAAAAACAAATTAAAGAAAAAAAGAAAAATAGAAAAATCTACCATGTAAAAACAATGAAAACCAATAAAATTAAAATAAATTCTAAAATATGAAACCAAAAAAGAAGAACACAACATTCTAAATAATGAAGAGAACCAAAACAACCAAGAATAACACGAAAATCACAATTTATAAAGTTTTTTGATGTACGAAAGAATATCTTATTTGAACTTTCATTTTCTACTTTTCCAGTTTAAAATATAATGTATATTAAAAAATCATAATATTTATAGAACAAAATGAATTTTTAAAAATTCTTTCATTTTCTACACATTTTTAATAAAGAGTGGGCAAAATTACATTCGAAGAAAATATGATTACGAGTTTCATCATGATTCAAGCATAAAATACAAAGCTTTTTAACCATAAACCTTTAGTAATAACGATATCGCTACATTTGAGACCATTATGCAAGTATTGATAGCAAATTTAATGTAATAACCCTTAAACCAAACAAAATTGTTCCAAACCACAGTAGAAGAGCAATCAATAATCAAATTATAAATGAATTTATGAGCATGCTTATCTTGACCATTCCATATATAAGAATTAAATGCATTTTTAAAAGGGACATAAAAAATAGAGTTCAAAAAAATCTCAGGAATATTACAAGATTAAGCCAAATAAAAAAAAAACCATTGAGCCAAGAATCAAAATAGAATAAAAGAGAAGTATTATAAGTAATTTGAATTTGATGACAATTCTTAATTTTGAAAGCCACTTGAGCTATTTTTTTTTTCTAAAATGAAGAAGTGCTAATCCTATGCTTAATCCAAAGAGATCCATAATGATTAAAAACTGTGGGAGTGTTGTCGATTTCGGACGGTCTCAGTATGTCGGTTATTAGTGAATAAATCATCGCTTATTAGATTTCCATTGGGTTATCGACTATTTTACAGTCGTAGCTAAATTTTACGGTTGTAGCTAACATGCTTGTCGGTAATTTATAAATTGAAGGCGCTTTTGACGGATTTTATTTTCCGACATTTTTTTAACACACATTGATCGTTTCTTTTGAATAATTCAATAAGCATGAGCAACACATCGGTTGTTGTTGTTTTTTGATAACCAACAAGCTAACCAAAAAAAAAAAATACCGATATGTAAACTATCGGTAAAGTGTCGCAACCGTCATTTTTATGACTTAGCCTAATCCTTCGGTTATGTTTCGAGGTGCATTGATATTTTAACTGATGAGAAGACCATCAGTTATCTATCGGTTTTTATTGAAACAAAGTCAGCCGATTTTTTATCAGTGATGCGATGATAATATAACTGACGGTGTATGCCATCGATTTTGGTGACCATTAATAGCTTAATCATAAAAAAAACTAACAAAAATCTATAGCATAAAAAAAAAAAACAAATTCCTTATTTGGTATTGGCGATTTCCACTCTAGAAATCGACACATAAAAATTACAAAAATCACAACACAGCTTAAAGAATCCAAGCATTTTAAAGACTAAAATCACATTTAAATAGTAAATTATATAATCAAACAACTAAATAAATGAAATGCATTTGATTTGGCATATATACATCAGTGTTCAATAAGAGAATATTTGCTCAAATGTTTAAAAAAATCATATACAAATAAAATGAAAAAAAAAAACCCCACTAATCTTCATTTATCTCCTCATCATTGTCGTCCTCCTCTTGTAATGGTGACTTCCTCCGCTGCTTTGCCTATTGTTGGAATGCATCTAACTTGGCCTTCAACCTAGTTTCCAGCTTTGACCTAATATGATCAAAGCTGGCCTCCATCTCGGCATTGAATGCTGCAACACACCTTGAGACCTACTCATCATGTGCAGTTGAAGTAGAAGTGCAGATGCACTAATGGAGGGGTGAGCGTCGTAGGCGAATGCCTAAGAGGCTAAGACCCAAGCCCATAAATCTGACCCTTCATCTTCCCTCTGAAAGCCTCCCTCCATAGGTCATACTCAGACCGATCACTTTCCCATATCGTAATACCACTCGACGTATGAGATCCACTCCCCTTCAGCTGCTGGAATCTCTTATGCAAAAAAGTAGTTACATACAGTTTGAGCATGAATAAACATCAAACTAGTTTAGCTTGTGAATTACCCGGGTCACATGAAAATTGTCATCGATCCACTTTTGGTGTAGGTGCCTTCTATGTGTGCACTCATGTACATTGGCAGTGGAGGGCTCTTGTCCCAATTACAAAATTTATCAATGTAAAGAAATAATTAGAATATGTGCTTGATTTATAGTAAATTTAAAGTAGAAATAAATTCTTACCAAACATCGCTTGTATTTTGTGTGTGAGAGTGCCCCACTAGTGTGCTTGGAGCCTCTCATGTCTCCGTGGTTCGAGCATCGATTTTGCTTCGCCAGCTTCCTCTTCTTTTGGTACTCCAGAGAATCTCAAACCCTGAGCAGGAAGCAAAAACATCATCTCCAAGTCATAGAGGACGTTGTTGCCTTTTGAATATCGTCGAATATGTCCTATAGGCAATCATTGTCCTTACACTCAAAGTTGCGCCGAATGTGCAATACATGCTCAGGGCGTCAGAAGAATTTTTTCTACAATATTACATAGATTGTGTTAGATCGATAAATATATAAACACAGCTTAAGATTATTGTAATAGATATCCACGGCAAACTCCTAGAACCAAATATCCTAAATTACCATTTGGATCTCCTTTCAGAACAAGTACGCTGAGCCGTACTTGCTCCGAATAATATCCCTAACGGCGTGAATAAACTATGTTGGGGGGTACAACCTAAAAACAACAACTAGTTAGTTTTCTATTTAGTTAAATTATATTGACTGCTTACATAGTCTACTGCATAAAAAGGCTGCCAAGTAGTTACATTTAAAGTATCTATCTGCCTCTTATATCACAAGTCATATATAAGTTTTGGATTAAGACATTAACACAAATAGAACTTTCATCCAATTTACATATCTCTAATAAGTGCCAACTAATCATCACTTCTGCATTTTAGATTTATTTTTACTTTCAAACCTTTGCCTTGTTGCTTGAATCTCTTCTTCTTATAGTTCTAGTCAAACCTTGTTTTACCATAATAATTGAAACACCATAATTACATTGCTCTTTCTGACTATGTTATTGAGAAACAAATGCAGCAAGAGCAGTGTAAACTTGCATCATTGACTTTTAAAAGTGTTTGTATGAGCCAATCAGTATCAACTAGAAATGATAAATAGAATAGCTAGAAGTATGATCATAGAATAAACAAAGCAAGTATAACAGAAGGTAGGAAGCACAAATTTTCAAGAGATAATGAGACTTCCAAATTTTTTATTAAGAAAATAAATGGTCGTGCATGCATGTGCTATAACCAAAGTTATAGATTTGATAAGTTTTCTTTTCATATATATTACAACCAAAAATGCCACTACCAAACTTCTCAGAAATCTTAGATCTAAAGAAGTTTATCTTATTATATAACCTACAATAATTTTAAGGAATTTAGTGAAGCAACTCTACATAATACATGCCATTATTTTGTATTCAGATTATGTATGTTATAAGTACGATTCTACCTCTAAAGACATACTTTGAAACACTTTAGACTTGCACCTACACTCATGTGCTGAATATTATAAAATCTTTGTTCATTAACAAGGTTGGCTTTATTTGTTCAACTAACTAAATATTCTCATAATATAACAATTTACTCATAGTAAATTGCAAATTTAATGTCATTAATGTAGAAAGCATTGTTAAGGTGTTAGTTAAAAATCTAACTAACAAATTTTCATGAGTTTATTAATCAGAATAAAGTGATTCATGATTTAAATATACTTATTTAAAAGATATTCTCTTATTATCCGGAACCTTGTGTTTCAAACTCATAATCAATGTGTAATTTGGTTGAAACCAAAAACTTCATACTTCAAAGTTTGAGCAATTATGATTTATGATCATAGACATTTTTATTAGCTTACATACCAAACACCGTACAAACAAAACAAAAAACTTTCAATAACTTATAGCTTAAGAGCTTCATTGACAATGAAGATCACGAAAACATTATTTATTACTACAACATTATCTAAACTATCTAAAAATTAAAATACTTTTCCAAATTTAAAAAGCCATAAACAATATCAATAACAATGAGAACTTTCAATATTTTCATCCAAATTGAGTTGGGGGTAATTCTCTTAGTAAGCCTCACCTTCAAAGCTTGCAGCCAATACACCATATCATATTAAATGTGTTTAGCTTCATCAAACCATTTGAAATAATCTTAATTGTATTCAAATTAATTAAGGACATCTATAAAATTTCCTTCTAAAGTTTTATCCTCCATAACATGTAAACAATTTACATATCAAGATACTTCTACAAAATATACAAATGATTTTTTTTTATAAATGAAAAGATTTATAAAAATATAAAAAAAATGCCCATTAATTGAAAATCTTAGTAAAATTAGGCTTATAATAAATTCATTTTGGATTAGTATTCATCATAAAATGGAAAAGAATTCAAAAGAATACAAGACAAGCTTTAGAAAAGTGCTCAAGATGAACACTTATAAAAAAACATTAACGTCTTCATCTATGTATGTTCATTTTAGGTACTAAAAATGTGTGCTATGATTTTTAGCTAAATGCAATTATAATGCAAAAATATCAAAGAAAATAATTTTATTACACAATTTCATTAAAATGATATAAACTGTTAAAAATATAAATAAAATTACAATAGTTGTAATTTTTTTTAATAACTTAAATATAAATAAATTTTGACAACTTTATTTCTCAACTAAGAAATTTCAAAATCAACACAACAAACCTAAAAAAGAAGGATAAGTCTTGGGTACATAGCTAAATCAGTGATTAATTATATGATAAACATAGACTCATGCTCATAAGATTGACCTTACTGAAGCTGAGCTTTCACTTTCTTCTATTTATGATAATTTTTCTTCTAGCATGTTTAGACTTTTCAATAAAGAAGCAAGTGTGAACAATTTTTATTTTGCTAAAAATGGGCATTTTGGGTTAAATAGAATACTGAGGTTCTTTCTCTTACAGCTTCAGAAGTCAAGTCTCAATATATTCATGGGCATGTTACTTTTTCCTCTTCTGTTAAATTTTTTTTTATTTTAATTTATGTTGCTAATAATGCCACTACTAGAAAGAATCTTTAGAATTCTACTACATATATTACTACTAATTTAATGATCCTTGGCTTGTTTTGGGTGAATTTAATTGCATTTGTAAAGTTAATGAAAAGGTAGGGGTTATCCTCCTATACCTTCTAAGCTTACTGATTTTAATAATTACATTCTCAATTCTAATATATTTGAATTACAAAATATCTGTCAGAAGTTGAGTTGGTAGAATAATTACATTAATAATCTCATTAGAAGACAACGCTTTTTATAATGCTTCTTGGCTGGAATTTTTTTCTTATTCTTTATTTAGAGTTTTTGATATCTTCACTTTTGATCATTCTCCTATTTCTATGTCTTTATGGGCTTCTTATGTTTCAAAACATAGAGTTTTTTTTTTTTTGATATTTCAGTATAGTTTGGAACATTAATATTAAAAGATATCCTTTATTTTTCCTTTGCAATAAATTGAAGAATGTCAAAGAAGATTTTAAGTATTGGAATTAGTATAATACTAATTTTTGTTCTAATTAGATTAATGAATTAAACAGCGGTTAATGTTCTTTGTAATGATTTACTTAATCAATCATCTTGTAGATTAGATAGTCTTCATAATGCTCTCTCTTGTAATTATAAATGGTTGAAGTAAAGAGATAAGTGTGAATGATTATCTAAAAGTGAAGATAAAGCTAAATTTCTTTAATAAAAGATTAGAATTAGAAATAATTCTACTTTTAGTGAAGAAACTTTTGTCAATAACATTTACTTACATGAGCAAAAGGATATTTCTAATGAAGCAATATCTTTTTAAAAATTTTTGCTTAATAATTATGTTGATATTCCTCTCTTTATTTTTTTTTTTTTGATAAATTTACTATTACTAATATCCTTTCTTCTTTATTGAATAAATTTTNTTTTCTTGGTTTTGTGTTATGTTGTATTTGTGCCTTTGTATGCACTTTTTTTTTTATTTGAAAAATGTTGGCGCGAAAAAATGAACAAACTTGGGTAAACACAGCAAAATCAATGACTATTAAGGATAAATAGAGCGAAATCATCACATACTAGTCTTAACACAATACTAAAAACTCGCCTCTATTTCATTAGCATTACAACATAATCATTCCAGATGTCCCAAATAAAAAGGAAAAATTTTAGATCTCCTAAAGTCTACATACTCAGAAAATAGAAAGACATTTATCACTGGTACAAAGAGCATGCTAGATGGTGAGCTCATCACAAGATATAGGAAGAAAGAAGGCAAAACGATGAGCACGTACACACACAAACCTACTTAGATAGAGGTAAAGTTTCAAATATGACTTGAAGGTTGCAAAGAGGGGCGGTGATAAGGTAACTGTTAGGCATGTTGGTTTTTAGCAGTCTATTAACAAAGGAGAGAGATGTCACAACTTTTGACTGAGCTGGAGTGGAGAATATATGCTGCATTGTTGCTTCAGAGGGACACATGTTATAAATGCTAAGCTTGTTGAATTGATGAAGAAGATTTTACCTTTCAAAGTATAGAGAATGGCAAAGATGTAATGTAACGGAAGGGCTATATTTGAGGTGCTTGGTATGTAATATTACAGTTTGGAAAGTGAGATATATAGCTTTGAATATTTGTTATGCTATTCTATCTTAAAAGTTATTAGGTGTGGAATTTACATATTTGTGGATTTCACTATAATATGATTGTATATAACCAATACAACTATGTTGTACTGAAGTTGGCATGCATATATGATTCACACCTAATTATTACTCCTTCTATCCACACTGGCTTCAAGCTGTCTGTAACTGCCTCGACGTCTCAATCCCTTGAATCCCCACCGATCCCATAAGCATCGAGTATCTTCCTTCCATGTTATCTTCCTTAAAGAAGCTAACCAGGTGCTGCATCAACTTCTTCGCCTCAAAATCCGGCCTTTGAAAGACATGAAACACATGATCTTTTCCCTTGCTCTCAAAAAAGACGGCTTCCCTCCCCCACCCGCTTGCCCTCAACCTCTCATAATAAGCCCTCCCTCTCTCCCTCAACAAATCCTTCTCGGAAACACAAACCATCACCCGCCGACTCCCCAATGCCGCAAGACTCGGTGCACCATCGGCCATCGGGTTCACTCTCGGGTCATCAAGCCCGACAGTCCCTGGGCACACAAACGGCCACAACGCATCAAAATCCTCTGCCTTGAGCACTGACCTCCCCTGCTTCTCTGTCCCCACACTCTCCTTCCCCCAAAAGTACGGGTGTACCAAAGCCAACCCCTCCACTTCCATCCCATTCTCCCCCAACCTAATCCCCATGTTATGCACTATGTTAGCTCCGGCGCTATCGCCGGCGAGAAAGATCTTGCTGAAGTCTCCCTGTTCCGCAAAGCGGCGATCGAGACCGAAGCTGTTATCGTAGGCGTGTTCTGCAACCCAGAGGAGCGCCTCCCATGAGTCTTCGTAGGCGGCGGGGAGCGGGTGCTCCGGTGCGAGGCGGTAATCTACCGAAACGGCGATGATATCGGCCTCGGCGACGAGGGAATTGAGATAAGCGTGGTAGTGGGAAGAAGTAGCGGAAAATGTGCAGAAGCCGCCGCCATGGTAATACACGATGACGGGACGTTTCTTTGGCGGAGAGCAGGACAGGATGGCTGTGGGCGGGAGATAGAGGCGGGCGCTTAGACGAGCGGCGGGGTTGACGGTGATGTCTCGGGAGGAGACGCCGGTCCGGGGATCGACAGAGGGCGGGACAGGTCTGGTTGGATACAGGCGGTCGATTCGGCCACTTTGGTATGTGCGAATGAAGGGGAGAATCTCCATGTTTATCTTATCGGCGGCTGTTGTGGCAACAGCCTCCATTTTTTTATGGAGGACGAGGAGGAGATTGATGGCAAGGGGCAAGTGGCAAGGAGCAAGGCAATCTCTGCTCCTGTATATATAGGATCGTGAAGCAAAGATAGGCTTCATGGTCAACATCATGTTGGGATCACATGAAAAATTATTACATCAACACACACCGCACCTAGCGCCGTCTCTGGAGTCCAACCTAGCTCTAACACCTGGAAGACCCACTCAACTACATAAAAAATTGAGAAAAAATTAAAAATGCCCAACCCGACCCGACCTGACCTATGTGTTACAGAACCTAAATAAGTAATTTTTTGCGTTATTTATCATTGTTTCGGTGTTATAGGATGATCTCATCGTGTTATTGTGAATGACACATCAATAACACATGAATAACTTATCAATAACACATAAAATATTCAGAATAACGTGAAGATATTTTCCTATTCTAGGAATATTACTAAACCCTTAATAACACATTAAATAACAGATGAATAATGTAGAAAATATTCAAAATAACGCGAGAGAACATTACTATAACACCGATTGAATAAAAAATTAAATAAGACATGAATAACGGGAGAGAATATTCATAAACTCTCAATAACACACCAATAACACATGAATAACGTGAAAAATATTCAGAATAACACAAGTGAAATATTTCTAAACCCTCAATAACACGCCAATAACGCAGGAAATATTTTTATGCAATGAAATATTCCTTTAACGCATCGGTCGGGTCGGGTCGGGTCGCGCGCTTTCATTATTTTTTTCATTTATTATGCAAGTAGACATGGAATTCCACGTGTCAGCGTAAGATTGGACTCCCAAACAGCTCTGCATACAGGATCCTGAAGTAATAATTTTTCCATAAATTAACATTAAAGAATATTGAAGCATATGGCTATGAGGGTATCGTTGGATTCAGTCAGTTTCATCCCCACCACCAAGTCATTCATTAATCAATTGCATAAACTATTAAAAAGTAAAAAGAAACAAAGAAGGTTCCCATGAATCCGTTCTCATGAAACACCGAACACTTGCAAAGAGTCTATAGGTTCTGTTTTTGGGTTTTTTTTTTTTTTTTTGTTTTTTTTTATGAGTTGTTTTGTGAAAATTAGGCGTAATTTTTAAATTAAAAAAAA
>NEWO01000049.1:573654-588639 GCA_003013225.1 Phalaenopsis aphrodite
ACACACACACACACACGAATATAAATATTTCTTCCTTAAGTATTATCATAATGATACAAAATGTAAAACAAACACAATTGGGTCAAATTAATTTACTAAGAAAATTTTGAATTGAGTATAAGAAAACATTAATTAAGAAAATAATTGAACTGTCTACCACTCCCAAGTTTGCTAAGCGACCCAAAATTTTTAGTTAACCGAAGATATAGCCAAGTTGTTGAAAACTTACCATTAACTCAGCCCATGATTACCTGGAGCACATATTACGTTAGGACTCTGAATGTAGAGGTACGTTCGGATTCTCTGTTATAGGAATATACTTTTGTGTTACAGAAATATTCCATCAGTGCTATTTGTAAAAAAAAAAAAGAAGTTTTATTTGAGTATCATGTAGTGTTATTGGAATATTCACATGTGTTACTTGATGTGTGGTTCTATTATTCAACATACCCCATGTTATTTCAATTTCCTCTATGTTATTATTAGAATAACATAACCCCAAATCAAATAAAGTGGGGAAATATTCCAATAACACTTCATGTTCCTCAAATAACGCTGGTGGAAATTTTTTTTAACACGGCTACTATTACAATCCGAATGTAGCTCTACATTCGGAGTCCTGAAGTAATATTTTTTTGATTAACTGCAAGTGAACTTGCGTGAAAGAATCACGAGGTCGCCCATCAATCGAGGGTTCTAACTTTAAGGAACTCATCCTTTTGCCTAGAATATTCACAAATGAACTAAAAATTCTTTTCAAAGACTTTTCTAAGTGGATGCACCCTCAATTTAAAACTCATCTAACTAGCAATCAATTACAAGCCTACTTATTTCGCTACATATCTAGCTATGTCAAGTTTTAGACTTTGCCTATGTAATTGAATTATGATGTTAATTTTCCATCATGGGCATTGATCATCATCTATAAATATGAGATTATTGGTCAAGTATAGGTATATGGAATCTTTTATGCCATCTAGTTACAATTCTCCATAGAATTTTTTCATGTGGCTCTATTCAATTCCATCTTTTGTATTTGAAAGGGATTGTTCATGTTCTATAAAAAAAACTGTCTTAATAGATTAATTAAAACCTAGCATCTCTTTCTACCATTCTTTCATTTTACTTAATTTACTTCCTTAATAAATCTTAATATCTTTTATTACATAAATTTGGACTTAATGACCTCCTTGGTGTGGTGAGTATTAAGAGCATTAATATAAGAAACCAAAATTTGTATCAACTTGAAGATCGTGATATGTCCTTGCACAATGAGCGGACTAATGATTATGTCACGTTAAGAAAAAAATTAACATGTGGAGGGTCGTCTGATAAGGATGATATAAGGAATACACAAGTGCTTTTCATGAGCTTCTATGCTCCGCTTTCATCTTTTGCTGAAAAATATAAGATAACTACTTCATTTAGAAAATAATGTTACTAAACTCTAAGAGTTCTTACATTGGATCGAACTTAAGATAATAAACCGTCTTTTTGAGGAGTGTTAGAGAGACTACTCTCCCTTGTCATCATGGAAAGTGCTCAGCTTAACCTACAAACAGTTTTTTCATTAAAATCATGGAGTCACAAACACTGTCATATTTCAAGGTAATTGTGTTTGATTCATTGAAGCCAACCAACCATGTGCTTTGCATTGAGTAGATGTTCTTTCTTCTTAATTTTTGTAGCAATATGAAATACTATCAACTTATCACAGTTTAAAATTAGATTACATTATGGTGTCTCTCTCATCTATTGGTAAAGCTTAACATTCTTTGATAAGTTTTATAATTAATTTATGATATATTTGGGAAGAATTTATAAGCTACAAAAGAACAAGTAGGCTCTAAATATAAAATAAAATCTAGAAGACTTGGTCTATTATTGTTATCTTATTAAAATGTAAGATTAGAAGAAAACAACTTTGATCACACACTCGAACAACACTTTTTTAAGGAATCTAAGATGAACATTATATTAATAGTTAACTAAGAGAAGATAAAACTTGAGTTAGGTTGATAGAGTTGCTTGATGGTCTTATTAACTCGTAAGAGTACAATAATTTGATGTTGACTTCTAAGCCTCTTCATTTTGGACATATAAAGATTCATAATGATATACATGAGATTAGTAAAACAAGTCATGTTGATATAAATTTATGATTTCCAAATATTAATAACTAAAAATTACACTAATTGGGAGTGTAACATGTCGGTCTCCATATGGCTAGATGTGGTTTAATTTAGTGTAATATAATATTTAGAAATTAGGTATTTTAATTTGAAGAAAATGGATTGATCCAATTGATTCCTACAATTTGAATAATCGAGCTAACCACGAGTAATGTACCACCCTGAAAGGTAATGCACTACTTGATAATTAACTCAATTAAATAAACTATAGAAATAAATATCTTTTGTTTTATCTGCAAGTTTGCATGATGACCGACAGATTCTCCTATTCGATATGGGAGTCAAATAAGGTTTATTTTAAGTCTGAGTTCTTTTAAGCTCCCTATAAGGGCAAACCCCTATAACTAATTACATCTTAAGAAAATAGATCACTTGAGAAAACTCTCGATAAAAATTAGGAATCTTTTATTTTCATGAGTTCAAAATGAAAGGTTTCAACGAACATGATAGTGAAATTTCCAATAAGGATTGGTCCAAAGGTGAAACATTTTGTTTTAAGAATCAAAGGAAGAAAAGTAAGGAAGAATAAAAGTCTAGAATAAGTTCTTGATAATTCCCCAAACTATCCTAATGTTTGACTCAATTTAGGATGATATTAATTTAAGTTAAATCTTGCTAGTTTTATTAATTAGAGCTTAGATTTGTGTAATGATGATTTACACAAAAGCCTAGAAAGATAGGAGGTTTTACGTCGAGTGAGTACCTCTGAATCCTAAAACAAGTTAGGACATGCTGCATATTGTGACTATCAGGAGCCAAACAAATAGAGATGTTTTATGTCATAAAAGACAGCCTCAAAATCCTAAATATTGTTATTTAAACTAAAGAAAGGTCATGAACAAGCTGCCCACGAAGTCTGCCCCAAGTTTCTTATTGAAGTGTCTTCAAGTCTTTGGGGCCTCCGATCTTATTATTAAATGTTTTATTTGTTTCAATAACTTTATAGTGAATTAATTAAAGGGCAGTGGTGGTACAGTTCAAACCTAGGCCAAGGATAAGTTCACTTAAGCTAAGTAATTCTCTAGTGTTATTATTTCTAGGTTCTCTCTAATCTAAAAAACTTTTATTCCTTCATTATATGTCTTTAACACATGCATTCTATGTTTGTAAAAGTAGTAAGAAAACATAAATTATACTATAAGGCAACAAATAAAGAAAATAAACAATATTTTATTAGATTAATTATTACATTTAATGAATTAATTAGTGGCAACCCGGTCAAGTTGTCTCTGGCTTTGTCGTTCTGGGACATCGAGTGACCTAGTTTACTTACTTTGAAAGGTGGTTGTCCACCAGGATTGGAAGATTCTTGTCAACATCCACAGAATGCATCTTCCAAGAAATCTTCATGAACTAGAACAAAAGGGGTTAAAGTTGCGTTATGTGATCTTTTTTATTAAGATTTAATTAATTCTTTAGTTACTTTATTGATTTTAGGGTTAAATGTTCTAGGTTGTTTACATCTTGTTGTCGGATTTTAAGTGTTTTATTTTAGTTATTTTTTTTAACTTGTTATTATTTATGTGAAGTTGACGGCTTAGAAGCTGACTTAACCTACAAAGCCAAGCTTTAAAGGCTTGTTGTGTTCAATTTAGTTTAAGTTTAAGTTTAATGTGTTTTATGTGTATTTCACCCATCCCAATGTGTTTTATTTTATTTCTTGATTGATGTTCAAGTTGATGGGTTTAGGTTTAACTTAGGTTCAAGATTATACCTATGAGGTTCTCCTATGTTTAACCTATGGGTTAGGTTCTAACCTAAGGTTTAGGGTAGGTTTAGCTTAATGTTAAACTATGATTCAGGTTTGTTTTACCTAAAGATTATGGTTGTATTATGGTTGATTAACCTAAGGTTTAGGTTAACTAATCCTATTAATTTAATGTTAACTAACCTAAGGCTTAGGTTAACTAATCCTATTGATTTAAGTTTAACTAACCTAAGGCTTAGATTACATAATCCTATTGGTTTAGGGTCTATCATATGGTTTAGGTTAACTAATTTTATTGGTTTAGGATTAACTAACCCAAGGTTTAGGCTTGCCTAATCCTATGGATTAAAGTTAACTAACCAAAGGTTTAGGTTTACTAATCATGTTGGTTTAGGGTAAACTAACATAAGACTTAGGTTAACTAATCCTATATGTTTAGGGATAACTAACCTAAGGCTTAGGTTAACTAATTTTATTGGTTTAAAGTTAACTAACCTATGGTTTAGGCTTGCCTGATCCTATGGATTAGAGTTAACTAACCTAAGATTTAGGTTAATTAATCTTATTTTTTTAGGGTTAACTAAATCAAGGTTTAAGTTAACTAATCGTATTGATTCAGGGTTAACTAACCTAAGCTTTAGGGTTAACTAACCTAAGCTTTAGGTTCACTAATCCTATTGGTTTAGGGTTGACTAACCTAAGGTTTAGGTTAACTAATCCTATTGGTTTAGGGTTAACTAAACTTAACTAACCTATGATTTAGGTTAACTAATCCTATTAATTTAGGGTTAACTAACTTAAATTTAGGTTAACTAATCCTATTGGTTTAAGATTAACTAACTTTAACTAACATAAGATTTAGGTTAATTAATCCTATTGGTTTAGGGTTAACTAACCTGATGTTTAGGTTGACTAATCCTATTGGTTTAAGGTTAACCAACCTGAGGTTTAGGTTGACTAATCCTATTGGTTTAGGGTTAACTAACCTAGGGTTTAGGTTAACTAATCCTATTGGTTTAAGGTTAACTAACCTAGAGTTTAGATTGGCTAATCTTAGTGGTTAGGATCACTAATTCTAATGGAATAGGTTAAGGCTAACCTAAGATTAAAGTTTAGTTTATGATGAACCTAATGTGTAGGTTAAACTGAACTGAAGTTCATCTTGACTAATCCTAAACTCTAAGGAGTTCAGTCTGAATTAAATGATAGGATGACTTAAATCTCAAATTTGAAATGGTCCAAATATTCAGATTGGAGTCAGCTAAAAGCTAAGTTTACCCAAGCTTGACTCTGGCCAAAGACTGGCTAGCCTAAAGACCTAAATGACTAAAATTGAACTTATTGGGTGATTGTCTCAATCCTTGAGTTGGCTGACCAAGTTTGTAATCAAGTTGAACCTGACCTAAAGAGAATTGGCTAGGTTGGACTTGCGATGAGCTTGGGTTAGGTAAACCTAACTTAAATTAAACCTAAACCCTAATTAATGTGCTTTAATTATAAAAATTATTTTAAACAAAGTTTTAAAAATGTTTAAGTCTCTTTCTATGGTCAAAAATACAATCATGAAGAGTTTTTTTGTACAATTTTCATAATTTTTTAATTCTTAACTTAAATAGATAGGTAATTTCATTCAAATATTAAAATACAGAGACAGACATTGAAATGACATGGAAAAATCAAAGAAGATTTCTCTAAGGCCATTTAATATTACCGCCAAATTCCATACTTTTTTCATTTATATTTTTTTTCTGATTTAAATACTTCAGAACTTCAAAAAATAATTTTTAAAAAAATTACTCAATGAAAAATCATGATTTTAATTTTAAAATTCTTTTCTCACTTTCTTGAGTTCATAGCATCTTTCGGTTTATTATTTTAATTTTTCTACAAAAAATTATGTGATTTTGAAGTCTTAAATAAATTTTTCCTAAACCTAATTATTCCTTTAAGTCATGCTAATTAAGCTTAATTAACTTTAAAACCTAATTAGGTATAACCTTAATTATATCTAAGTAATCATTTAAGCCTTAAATAAATTAAGCTTGATTAACCTTAAATCCTAATTAGCTATAACCCTAATTAGACTTAATTAATTCTTTAAGCCTTAACTAAATTAGGCTTAATTAACCTTAAATCCTAATTAGGCTTAACCCTAATTAAACCTAATTAATCATTTAAGCCTTAACTAAATTAGGCTTAATTAACCATAAGCCTTAATTAGGTGTAAACCCAATTAGACTTAATTAAATCTTTAAGCCTTAACTAAATCAGACTTAATTAACCTTATACCCTAATTAGGTTAACCCTAATTAGACCTAATTAATCTTTAAATTCTTAACTAATTAGGTAACCTTATGATCTTTTATTAAGGTTGGACAACTAAACTAGATCAACTGATTGCTGACCAAACCTATTTGATCGAATCAATTCTACCTACCGGAAGCCAATCAAGCTCAACAAACTAATTCAAAGAGCATCTGAGTGACACACTCACACATGTAAGATACCAAAAATACTATGTACAACCCCCTTTAAATCAAGATTAAAAATGTAATATCATAAAATTATAATCTCTCCTCTTTAAATAAGGATATCATTTGATGAATAAGTGATTCACAGATAAATATTGATTCAACATTATATATATACACATATAAAAATGGGGAAATATATTAAGTAAGATTTGGTTTAAATTTGATATTGTGAATATCTAAAGAGCCTCCATTGAGCGAAACAATTAAGTTTATGCAAGGAAACTTGCTATAGATAATAGACTCAAACTGGCCACCATCCTCAGTTAGCCAACTGGCAGGTCTATTACCTTCCGTCGGAATGTGGCTCCAAATGACAAAGATTGACATGACCATAAATAAGATCTTTCTAATCCAGATATACAAGAACCATGGACTCTGAATTTCTTGCTTAATAATATGAATAAGCTGTAAACAATCCAACTCAATATGTATCTATTTTACATCTTGAGTAAGTGCCAATTTCAACCTCCAAAAAATAGCCACAGCTTCAATCCCCAAAGCATTATCAGTATAGACTGGAGCTTTGTAAAACCACAAGCATTTCCCTTCATGATTTCTACCTATTCCACCTATTCCACCAATTCTAGTAGCCTTGGCTGAAAAGCTACCGTCACTGTTGATTTTATGACAAGATGAAAGAGGTTTTCTCCAAAAAATTAGTTGAGTAGCTTTTGACTCAGGTTTTTCTTGTGAAATTTGAGCGAGAGGTTGTCTGACCTTGTGAAGATAAGCAATACAATTGATGTTGATTTGTTGAGCATAAGCGTCTTTGTTGTCATGAATGGTACCGTTTCGGGCCATCCATAGGAACCATGCAATGATAAGTGGAATATACTGATCTTTTTGTGTCCTTCACTCCTTCCATCATTCCTCAATACTGATCAAATGAAAGAATTTTAACTCTACCTTTTCATACTGCAAAACTTTTTCCCGTACTGAAATGGTAACATTGCAAGACAGGATCAAGTTGTCAATTGTTCTTTCTGCTTGATTGCATAAGTAGCATCTAGAAGGGCCTCTAATCCCCTTCAACTTAAGTATGCCATCAGTAAGAAGGATCTTACCGAACATTCTCCAGAAAAAGAAAGACATTGAGGTTGCTAGGACTTCATTCCAAAAAAATCCCCAATTAGTAACTTGCCATTTGAAGGAGGAGCGATAGATACATTTAGTGAAGGACTAACAAGCAACATTTTTGGTGATAAGTGTATCCTTCCTGGTAGGATCTACTAGTATCTCAATGATCTTTCTTATGGTATATATATGTTTTAAAGATGGTTGATGGGCGAAACCGCTAACCATCCCCAGCTCGCAACCCGCTGGGTCTGGGTTGAACACATGCACCTAACCACTTGTGTGCCACCCCCATATAGCAAACGACTCGCCTGTGGGGGGATTTGAATCCCAGATTAGAGGGGGCTCACACCGCTGAAACAGATGCTCTATCAACTGAGTTGGGAACCCGTACATACACACACACACACACACATAGACATACATACATATACACACACACATACAAACACATATACATACACTCACACACACACAAATATACATACATACATACATACATACATACATACATACAGGAGTTTACTTAATTATGATCGAGATGGACTCATTGGTTACTCACCAAATTTGTCTGGGTACCAGAGAGTGTCCATGGAACAACATTTTTCTTTGGAGGAAGATAGAGAATCTGCAACCTCGATTTAATGTTATGTGGTCACATATAATTAGAGAGGCTAACAAACCTGTAGACTTCTTGACAAAGCTAGGAGCTGATAGGATTAATGGCTTTGTTAGTAATTCTTATTAGGAAACTTAATTGAGCTTCCTCATTTTAGAGTGTCTTTATTTCTTCTTTTCTTGTATCTTTTCATTATTATTAGTAACATCCATCCTTTACCTTTATATGAATATATATATATATATATATATATATATATTAAAGAAGGAATGAAGCTATGATACGAGCCTCGACCATTCCTCATGTGCCTATAATTCGAGTACCACACCCTACACTCGGGGGGAATCAAATCCCAGACAAAAGAGGATTTACAACCGACAAACAGATGTTTGACCAATTGATTTGAGTAAGCGGTGTTATATATATATATCTGTGTGTGCGTGCTGCGCGCGGGTGGGTGCGGGCGTGTGTGCGTGGGTACGCGTGTGTCTAATGTAATGCTAAATACAATTTTAGAATGCACAAGTGATAGAGTTGTTGTATAATTTATTTGCATTAATTCATTTTAAGCTCAATCAACTAAAATGAGTCAACTTGTGTTGATTTTCTAGCTGGGCAGGATCCAGAAAACTCAAATTTAGCCCGCTCGAAATTGAATATAACAAACTACAGATTAATTTCGAGCTACACTCAATCTTACATAAGCCGATTTTAACTCAATCCTAGCTCAGCTCGAAATTACATTCATAACCCTATTGTCAACCCCTAAAAATATAGTAAATAAAAAATTAAAAAGAAGGCAACTTATTGTAAATATGGCCATCATTCTCCACCCGGAGAGACTCATATAATATGAAATATTTATTTATTGCTATTTGGCGTATTTGTATTTGCATTTGTAACTCCCTTGATACGTATCATGTCAGGAATGATGGATCATTATTACAGCCTTTTTGTCTTATTGTGAAAGTTACCCACCCTCATTTTTTTAATAAAATTGCCGAGGATCGTTTCGGGAGAAATTATTTTATACGGACATCACATCTAGAAATACATACATTATCTGATCTCGACCGTTGATCATAATTTTTTTGTTTTTGTTTTTTTAAATGATACCTAACGAAATACAATTTTGCTGTTATCGACAGTCAAGATCGAACAACGCATGCATCTCTACATATATTATGAGTTTCCTGGTTTCGGAGATGGATTTGATCAAGCGGAGCTAAAATATTCCTTTTTTGGATTTATGTAATTAAAAAATTAGATTTAGAACCTTTAATTGCTCTTAATTTTAAGTGCCGGCTGCATTTTTAATTTAATTTTGGCAGTTAATGATAGATACTTTTTATGAAAAAGCGAAGCAAGTTGTTAGGCATAAATGATTTTCCAATAAGCGGGTGGAATTGGATGGATGTGATCTTCGCATCTACGTGACCAATTCTTACAACAATCAGGATAAATTCTTAGGCAAAATTTAAAATTGGGGCATTTACATACATACCACCCAATTCTTAGGTATTTAGGCAAAATTTAAAATTGGGGCATTTACATACATACCACCCAATTCTTAGGTATTTACATATGTAGCCTCTATACTTTACTTTTTTATATTTTTACCACTTAAGTCTTTTTCATATTACATCAACACCGTCACCATTTTTAATTTTTTTAAGGGATACACCATTTCATGCATAGGTAAGAAGACTTATATGAACAAATTGAAGTTTAGGTGTTAGATATGTAAATAAATAGGAATTAAGTGGAATGTGTCTAAATCTTTCTTAAGAAATTTAGTTTATTTTAAAAATACAATTAAAAAACTAATTTTTAAAATTTTAATCCTCGAAATAAATTTAATCAGGAATTATAAAAATTAATATTTTTTTTAATTTGTCGGGATAAATTTAAAATTTTTAATTCTGAAAAATATATTAAAAATATTTAAAACTCGCTGAAAGAAAATTCATGCAGATGAAATAAGGGATGGTAGAATTATGATTTTTATATAGTTTTTTTTTTTATTACATTTTCTATCGGAAGTAAACATTATAAGATGCAATGAGAGCTGTTTTGTTGTGGAAGAGAAATTATTACATACGGATAGTGGAAGGGAAATTATTACATACGAAGAGCGCACGCAGCTCTCTCCAATCACAACCATCCCTTTTAATTTTTTTTTAAATTAATAAATGTGGGGCCCACTGTTATACAGGCTTTGTCTGGATGAGTTGATGGATGACTGTGATCGAAGAGCATTCGCAGCTCTGCGTACGCTCTCTGTATATAATAATTTTCTGCCATAGACAACATACATCAATGATCATCATCAGAGGTCTCTATTGATGACACATTTTTTAGACTTCCAACTTATGCACACATTAAAATACTTAAGAGTTCTAAGATTTTAGAAATACGGTAGACATATTTTTTCTTCTCCTTCTGGTCAATATTTAGTGTAAGTGCTTCTTTCTAAGTTAGTATAGTAGACTTTTTCGATTGACATTGTAGTGCCTAAACCTTATCCAAAGCTAATCAATCAAGTTTCCTACTCAAAGATGTACTCAGATGGCCTTTAGCTCTCTAAATGAAGTTGAGCTGACCACAATTATGTCCACAAGAATTAGACAACAAACCATACTCCTCTTTAAAACCCAAGGTACTCATAAGCAACCCTTTAGAATTGGACTATATGAATTCAAAATCTACTAAAAATCCTTAGATGTCACCCTATAAGGTTTTGGACCCCTCCTTGATTCACTTTAAACTAAGGGTCACTATAGGAAATGAGCCTACTTCTGACGGCCCCTATACCATCGGAAACTATATAAAAGCCGTCGTTTTATAAGTCTTTGATGGCTTAACGATGTCATTAGAGACGTAGCTAAAATGCTTGATGGTAGTTATTTACCGAGAGCATTACCTACGGCTTATATAAGTGTCCATAGTCTACTGAAGGCTCTAAAACGTCGCAATAGACTTTAATTGGATATTGTTAGTATGTTGTCGGTTGTGTATGACACCCCAGATGTCCAAAAAGTATAGCATTACCGTAGAAAAAGTGTCGCACAACCATCATAAAAGTGTAACAGAGCCGTCGATGTCTGTCAGTATAATTATACTGATAGTTTGTTCCGCCAAAAAACTAAAACTGATATCACAAAATTATATTGTGGTGCCAAATTTTAAGCCGTCAGAATTGACCGTCGTAAATTATGATATGTTGTTGATATGTCGCTACGATAATCGACAAGTATTGCCATCAGAAACTACGTTAGTGTGTCGAAATACTGTCGATAAGATGTTGAAAACTGTAGCAACAAAAAAGAAATAATGTTTCTTCAGCGCTACAATTTCCACACCTGTAATTCTAACACCATAATCAACACACAACACATTGTACTAATTCAAAGTGTTATTAATCTAATCTTACATTATTAATTAACGCAGAAACCATAAACATAAATCAAAGAAAACCATTACGTTAAAGCAACCAAAATGAACGTTTGCAAATAATAAATAATTTTTGTTCCAATAAATTGTTTTAAATAACAAATTGAAAAAAAATGTCCTTACTCATCATTTGTCCTCTCATCATTGTCCACGTCAGACTCATCCTCTGCTGACCACTTTCTTCTCTATCGTACATGCATAGTATTGCGTTAAAATATGCCTTCATCTTCAATTCCATCTCCATTATTATTTGGGCTAGCTACGTAGAGACCTAGGCAACAACATTGGAGTCAATATCAGCAGTAAGCGCGACAACCTGTCTACAAAGCTTCTCCTCCTGGCAGTAAAGGTCATGCACTTGATGAGCTTGAGGGATGAGTGTTGTAGGCTGACACCTGAGATTCTAAGCTGTAGATCCGAACCCCTTTTTTTCCCTCCAGTAGACTCTGTCCATAGGTCATAGTATGACAGATTACAATCTCTGATCGTAATACCACTTGACTCCTAGGATTGCCTCTCCTTCATCCCCTGAAAGGTCTCCTACAAATAAAACAAGATTAATGACAATTACAGGCTACGAAAACACAATTAGTTATTTGAATTATAAACTAATTAATCATTTGAATTACCTGGGTCGTTTGAGATCAGTTGTCCACCCATCTCTGATATGACTGCCACTTTTGAGTGTTTGCATGTAACTCGGAGCAAATGAGTCCCATCCCAGCGTTATAGACTGTCAGAGTAATGTAATAGTTAGCATATAATTAATGTACAATAAAATTTAATGTAGAAATTAGGTCTAAACAATAACCTCTTATGCTATGCATGTGGCATCGCCACACTAGTCTGCTAGGAGGCCCTCATGCCTCCGTAGTTAGAGTGGAAATTTTGTTTGGCATGCTCCACCTTCTTCTGGTATATAGAAGAATCTCAGTATTTAAGAATCTTGGCAAACACGTTCTCATTGAGCCGCAACGGGTGCTGGCGCGTCTTTAATATGTACATGAACATATCATGAAGATGATCACTCCCATATGCTCAAAGTTGCGTCAGATATGGGCCCCCTTCTCAAGTAGTCAGGACTATGACTTCCATAAAATGAAACAAAAGAAGGTAGATTTATAAACAGAAATATATAACTGAAGATAATTGTATTTGGTATACTCCTAAAATCACACATCCTGAACTAGGATCGAGACCTCCTTCCATGGTAAGTATGGTGGTAAAATTTTCTGCAAACAAATCTCAGATAGAATGGATGGTCTGCATGTGGGGGATGGGAGAAAAATTAGAAACAACATATCAATAATAATCTATGAAATAAAAAAAAGAACTAATGTCAATATCTAAGAGAAACTTACGTATTCTCCATAGTTCGTGATACACTAAAAAAATATCTTGTTTTAAGTATATATTTTATGTTTATTTTTAGTGATATTGCACTTTAAAGAAGGGTAATTTCAAATTTTTGTTGCAGGTATATCAATTTTAGGTATTTGGAGCAAAAGTAGCAAAAATGATGAAATTTGGAGCCAAAGCTGTGAATATTGGGAATTCTAGCGCCAAATTGGTGCAAGAATCACCATTTTACAAAGAGTTGGAATCAGAAGTGCTATTTTACAAAGAGCTGGCACCATATACACTAGATTTGATGCCTGAAGCGCCGAAATTCAGAACAGTGCGGACTTACGCAAGGAGGCCCCAGAAGAGCCAGAGATGACTTTTTGAGGATTAAGGTGGTTCAGAACAAATTTTGCATAAATTTTCAAAGGGACACTTGTTCTAAACATCCATTTGAGTGATTCAATGCATATAGACACTTTGGAAGGTTCTTTTATGAAGAGATATGTCTCTTAGAACAATGGACATGTCTTTTGAATTTAAAAGGATTGACTTCTGGATAGAATTTTGGAGGTAATTTTGAATTCTTTTTGGAGGGAGGCAGCCTTTAATAAAAGAGAGGGAAGTTTAGGGCAAAGAGGGTTTTTATTTTGTGTGGCATGTAAGGGGGTGAATAGAGATAGAGAGAGAGAGAGATAAAAAGTCAAGGGCTTGAAGATTTTTTTCAAGGATTTTAAGAGGAGAGAGAAGGTGAGAGATTTCTTCTTCATTACACTACTAAGAGAGAATTGAGAGTGCTTGTAAGCAGAGAAAGGCTTGAAGAAAATTTCTAAGGATTTGTTTAGGAAGGATTGTGAGATAAGTTGTGTCTTTTATTTCTTTTATTTTGTAAACCTATTTTTATATATGAAATCCTTATTTAATCGTATCATTCTCATGAATTCTGATTAGTCTTCTTTATCCTTCTCCCTACTTTGAGATATGATTTTGTGAAGAATTGATTTTATTTTATACGGTTTTCACTGTTAATAATTTGTGATGATTTGAACTCCGATCTTCATTTACTTTTCGATCTGAATAAATTTTGAATGAATTTTCAAAGGGACACTTGTTCTAAACACCCCTTGGAGTGATTCAATGCATTTAGACACTTTGAAATGTTCTTTTATGAAGGGATATATCTCTTGGATTTATGGACATGCCTTTTAAATTCAAAAGGGTTAAGTTTTGGATAGAAATTTGGAGGGAATTTTGAATTCTTTTTGGAGGGAGGCAGTCTTTACTAGATGAGAGGAAAGTCTAGGGCAAAGAGGGTTTTTTTTTTGTGGTGTGTAAGGGGGACGAAAAGAGGAGAGAGAGAGATAGAGAGAGAAAGTCAAGGGCTTGAAGATTTTCTTTAAAGATTGTAAGAGGAGAGGGAAAGTGAGAGATTTCTTCCTCATTACACTTCTAAGAGAGAATTGAGACTGCTTGCAAGGAGAGAAAGACTTGAAGAGATCTTCTAAGGATTTTCTTGGGAATGATTATGAGATAAGTTGTGTTCTTTATTTTTTTTGCTTTAGAAATTTATTTTTATATATGAAATCTGTGTTTTATCGTTTCATTATCAAGAATTCTAAGTAGTCTTCTTTATCCTTCTCCCTACTTTGAGATATGGTTTTGTGAAGAATTAATTTTGTTTTATACGGTTTTAAATGTCAATAATTTGTGATGATTTGAACTCCGATCTTCATTTACTTTTGATCTGGCCAATTGAATTGTTAAAATAAGTTGAGAAACATATGTTCTGAAAGGGCTATAATTTCTACAACATGGTGAGAATCACATTTAATTTCATGGGAGAGGATGTCATCCATGGAGTTGAGTGTAAATAAATAAGGAAATATACTTTGTTTGATGCAAAATTAGAGATTTTAAGGTGACATTCAAATCCTCAATTTGGTCCAGTTGATTGGAAACTAATGTGAGATTGTTAGCCCTCAGGTGAGGGAGTAGTGAGAGCTCTGGAGTGGCATCTGTTATCCTCCCAGCCTAACCATGAAATTATGGACCAAACTCTGGATT
>NEWO01000049.1:588714-621149 GCA_003013225.1 Phalaenopsis aphrodite
ATATATATATATATATATATATATATATATATATATATATATATATATATATATATATATATAATATTCAAATGATTTTAATTTCTTCATAATCCATATACTCATTGTAAAGGGAAGGGTGGTGCTTTCTTAAATTTGAACTTTTTGTAACAAAAAACTTTGTTTAGTTTTCGTAATTTTACTTTTAAAAATTTAACAATTAGTTTAATTAACTTTGTCTTTTTATTGCATTTTATTTAGCATTCACTCTATTATTTTATATTCAAATTTAGCACTTCACTTTTATAGTTTAAAATTGTAGTTCACATTATAATCTTAAGAATTTACTAATAGGCCAACTTCCCTGTGGGATTGATATCTAGGACTCCATTAGGGCCCTTTATTACTTGAGTGTTACGTATACTTACGTTATTTTTTAGAGATTTGACAGTTTAAAGAGTTATAAAAGAAAAAAATTATTTTCATTAAAGTTATTTTTTTAGATTAATTTGCCTATTAACTATTATATATGTCGTGAGTATTTTGTAATATTAAAAGATATTTACAAAATTAACACATTGTATCAACCTGCATCAATTTTTTGATACCGTTGTCGGGGAAGTAACAGAAAGTAGTAGTAAGTTATTTTATAATTTGAATTATTTTTATTTTTTTTAAAAGAGAGTTTGTAGTTTAGTTTGAATATTTTCATATTTTAGTGTGTTTGCTTATTTTAATTACTTCTTATTTTAATTACTTATTGTGTTTGTTTATGCGTAGTGTAAGATCTAAAGATTTAGTGTCTTACGATTCTGAGTTAGAAAGAACTATTAAAAAAATTTAAAAATAACAAAAATAGATAAATCATATTAGCAAAATGACTTGCAATGTGAGTAATGTTGGAAATGAAAATGAACATCATCAGAGACCTTTAAGAAATTATGCTAATCCTACAACAGATGGAATTCATTTGAGTATACAAAACCCTATTGTAGCTGCAAATTCATTTGCGCTTAAACCTGCTGTTATCCAAATGGTATAAAACAATCAGTTTTGGGGAACACCAACTGAAGATCCTAATCTACACCTTGCTAGTTTTCTAGAACTGTGTGCTACTTTTAAATATGATGCAGTGTTGAATGATGTCGTCTGACTTAGACTTTTTCTTTTTTCACTAAGGGATAAAGATAAGATATGGTTAAACTCGTTAGTACCTGGATCTATCAAAACTTGGGGAGATTTATCACAAAAAATTTTATCTAAATATTTCTCACCTTCAAAAACTACTAAGCTTAGAAATGATATTACATCTTTTTGTCAGTTTGAAGGAGAATCAATTTATAAAGCCTAGGAAAGATTTAAAGTTCTTCTTAGGAAGTGTTCACACCATGCATTGCCAGATTGGTAATAATTCAAACTTTTTATAATGGATTGGTTGGATCTCTTAGATCGATAATTGATGTTGCTACTGGTGGATAATTAATATCAAAACCATTCAATGAAGTATATTTTTTAATTGAAGAGATGGTTACTAATAATTGTTAATGACCCTCTGAAAGGGTAAATCCAAAAAGAGCAGCTAGTATTCATGATTCTGATGCAATATCTATGTTAGTGCTCAAATAGCTGATATATTAAAAAAAAGATAGATCAATATGGAATGTATTATTCTCAGGTATCACCTATGCTTGAGGAAAACTCATTAGGGAAAATGATAGAATCTCAATTTTCTTATGAGACCTTAAATGTAATAAATAATCATTCTAATAATCCTTATGCCAATTATTATAATCCCGGTTGGAAGAATCATCCAAATTTTAGTTGGAGTAATAATAAGTTTAATGGTGCAAATTTGAATGGGGAAACAACACTGCGAACCCATTAGGAAAATCCAACTATCAAGGAAATCTAACTTATAAACCTTATTATCCTCTAGGTTTTAATAATTTGCAGATTAAGGAAAAAGTTGTCAATGGAAGAAATTGATAATGCAAGTGTGGAGCCAATTACAAATTCAAGGTGCTGCAATTAGAAACATGGAAAATCAATTGGGATGTATTGTTACTGCACTTAACAATAGACATCCAGGAACGTTACCTAGTAATGTTGAAGTAAATCCTAAAGATTCGAACAAAGAACAAATTAAGGCTATTCAACTAAGAAGTGGAAAATAATTGGAAAACAAAGTTCAAAAAGAAGTGGAAGTTGAAGTTGAAAAAGATGAGGTAGAAAATGAAAAATCTGGTAAAGATTCTCTTTTTGAGTCAAAATGTCCTATTAAACCAATGAAAATCACTATAGAAAGACCACCACTTACATTTCCTCAAAGTTTGAAGTAGAAAAATAGAGATAACCAATTTTTAAATTTTTTTGGAGATATTGAAGAAATTAACGATAAACATTCCATTTGTTGAAGCCTTGAAACAAATGTCAAACTTTGTAAAGTTCATGAAAGATATACATAATAAAAAAAAGAAGTTTATAGATAATGAGACAGTTGCACTCAGTGAAGAGTGTAGCGCTATAATTCAGAAGAAAATTTCTAAAAAATTTAAAGATTCTAGAAGTTTACTATTCCTTGTGCTATTGGTGAAAGATTTTTTTTGTAAAAGCTCTATGTGATTTAGGAGCCAGTATTAATCTTATGCCTTTATCAGTTTTTAGAAGGTTGCGTTCAGGAGATATTCCACCTACAACTGTAACTCTTCAGTTAGCTGATCGTTCGATTACCTGTCCTAAAGGAGTTATAGAAGTAGTTTTGGAAAAAGTTGATAAATTTATCTTTCTTGTGAATTTTATTGTATTAGATATGGAGGAATATACATAAATTCCTATCATTTTAGGAATATCATTCCTTGCCACTAGAAGAGCTTTGATAAATGTGCAGAAATGAGAACTAACTATGAGAGTTAGTGATCCAGAGGTTACATTTAATATTGCAAAATCAATGAGATGCCCTGCAAAAGAGCAAGATATTGAATGCTTCATAATGGATATTAACGACTATTTAAGCCATGAAAATTTCAAGAAGACATTTGAAATAGAATTTGAAAAAGAATATTTGGAATATCATGATGAGGATAAAAATCAAGATGAATCTATGGAAGTGAGTAAAGAAGATTTGGATTTTGTTCAGGAAAATTTTGAAATGTTAGACCCTACAAAAAGTAATAAGAATTTGATTTCATCTATTGAGAAACCACCTGAACTAAAACTGAAAACACTTCCTACACATTTGAAGTATGCATTTTTATGAGATTTATCTACATTATCTATTATAGTATCCTCAGAATTAACTGATACACAAGAATAATTGTTGTTGGAAACTTCGAGAAGATATAAAAAAGCCATTAGATGGACATTAAATGATATAAAGGAATCAACCCTTCAATTTGTATCCATAGAATTTTATTGGAAGATCAACATGAACCAAGAGCTAATCCTCAAAAGAGATTGAATCCTATGATGAAAGAAGTTGTTAAGAAACATACTTTAAAATGGTTAGATGCCGGAATAATTTATCCTATTTCAGACTGTACTTGGGTGAGTCTGATTCATTGTATTCTAAAGAAAGGAGGTGTGAATGTAGTTACAAATGAGAATATTGAATTAATACCAACAAGACAAGTCACTGGATGACAGATTTGCATAGATTATAGAAAATTAAATTCTGCCACCAGAAAAGATCATTTTCCATTACTCTGTTTGGACCAGATGTTGGATGGGCTGGCTAAGCACAGATATTTTTGTTTTCTTGATGGGTATACCTATTATCATCAAATATCTATTATTTCAGAGGAACAAGAAAAACAACATTTATTAGTCCTTATGGAACTTTTGCTTTTGGCGAATGCCTTTTGGATTATATAATGCACCCGCAACATTTTAAAGATGAATGATGTCAATTTTCAGTGATTTAATTGAAAAATGGATTAAAGTTTTTATGGATGATTTTTCTGTATTTGGAACATCATTTGAAATATGTCTAAATCATTTAAAAAAAGTTCTAGAATGATATGAAAAGACTAATCTTGTATTAAACTGGGAAAAATATCAATTTTTGGTTGCAGAAGGAATTGTGCTTTGCGATACACCAAAATAATATGTTGTTTTAAGTATGAATTTAATGCCTATTTTTGGTGATATTACATTTTAAATATGGTATTTTTGTGTTTTTGTTGCAGGGTATAACATTTTTAGGGATTTGGAGCAAAAGTATCAAAAAGAACAAAATTTGGAGCCAAAAAGATAAATTTTGGGAATCTGGTGCATGATTCGCTAGATTGACGAATGATGCTCTGTTTGACAGAGCCTTGAAGCATGATGCGCCAGATCTGGTACCAGATGCACCAAAGACGATTTTTTGCAGATTAAAGCGGTTCAAGATGAATTTTGTGCAAATTTTCAAAGGGACACTTGTTCTAAACACATTTTGGACTAAATTAATGCATCTAGACACTTTGGAAGGTTCTTTTATGAAGGGATATGTCTCTTGGATCAAATGACATATCTTTTGAATTCAAAAGACTTGAATTTTGGAGGAAATTTTGAATTCTTTTGAGAGGAGGCAGCCCAAAATAAAAGAAGAAAACTTCAAGAAGTTTGTGTGTGACGTTAAAGGGGGTGGGGTGAAAGGCAAGAGAAAGAGATAGAGTGAATGTCAATGGCTTGGAGATTTTCTTCTAGGGTTTTAAGAGGAGAGGGAATGTGAGAGATTTCTTCTTCATTACACTTCTAAGAGAGAATTGAGAGTGCGTGTAAAGAGAGAAAAGCTTTGAGAGAATTTCTAAGGATTTATTTGGGAAGGATTGTGAGATAAGTTGTGTCTTTTATTTCTTTTATTTTGTAAACTTATTTTTATATATGAAATCCTTGTTTTGTCATATCCTTCTCATGAATTCTGAGTAGTATTCTTTATCCTTCTCCTTACTTTAAAATATGATTTTGTGAAGAAGTAATTTTGTTTTCTATGGTTTTAAATGTTAATAATTTGTGATGATTTGAACTCTGATCGTTATTTACTTTTCGATCTGGCCAATTAAAATGTATAAATGTGTTGAAAAACATATGTTTTGAAAGGGCTATGATTTCTACAACATGAGGATAATCAAATTTGATTTCATGCGAGAGTATGTCATCCATAGAGTTTAGTGCAAATAAATAGGGAAATATACTTTGTTGGATGCAGAATTAGAGATTTTAAGGTAACAGATTAAAATCCTAAATTTAGTCTAGCTGATTGAAAACTAATGCGAGAATGTTAGCCCTCAGGGGAGGGTGTAGTGGGAGCTTGGGAGTGGCAGCCGATATCCTCCCAGCCTAATCATGGAATTAGGGACCAAACCCTGGATTATTCAATGTTTTTTATAACACTCGGTAGAGGGTAAAGAATATGATTGCTTCTATGTGACACAAAATAGTTTATATATATACTTTTCAAAATGATTTTAATTTCTTCACAATCCATATGCTCATTGTAAGGGGAATGATGTTTTCTTAAATTTGAACTTTCCATCAACAAAACTTTCATTTAGTTTTCATAATTTTACTTTTAAGAGTTTAGTTTCTAGTTTAGTTAACTTTATCTTTCAACTGTATTTTAAATAGTATTCACTTTAATAGTTAATATTCAAACTTCACACTTTACCTTTTTTTAGTTTAAACTATAATTATAATTTTAAGAACTATCTACAAGCATTTCCAACTTTTCTGTGAGATTAATATCGAAGACTCCATTAGAGCCCTTCATAACTTGAATGATGCATATACTTGCTTTATTTTTAAAAGGGATTTGGCTGTTTAAAAGAGTTTTAAAGATACACTATTTTTATTAAAAGTACTTTTGTTCGTATTACATTGCATATTTCTTACTATATATGTCGTTTATATTTTGTAATATTGAAAAATAAGTGCAAAATTAACACATTAAATCCGCACGCATCAAGTTTTTGGCGTCGTTGTCGGGAAAGTAACGAAAAGTAGTAATAGTAAGTTATTTTATTTTTATTTTAAAAATTAAAACTAAAAAAAAGAGTGTTTGTAGTTTAACTTGAACATTTTCTTATTTAAGTATGTTTGCTTATTTACAATTACTTGCTTTATTTGTTTATGCATAGTGTAAGATTTAAAAATTTACTACCTTACGATTGTGAATTAGAAAGAACAATTAGAAAATTTTGAAAATAACAAAAAGAGATGGATAATATTAGCAACATGGCTTGCAATTTGAGCAATGTTGGAAGTGAAAATGAACATCGTCAGAGACCTATAAGAGATTATCCTAATCCTACAGTAGATGAAATTCATTTGAGTATACAAAACCTTGTTGTAGCTGTCAATTCATTTGAGCCCAAACATGTTATTATCCAAATGGTTCAAAACAATCAGTTTGTGGGAACACCAACTGAAGATCCAAATGGTTCAGAACAATTTGTTTGTTGCCAATTCAAGGAGTGTAGAATAATGCCACCAAACTTAGACTTTTCCTTTTTCATTAAGGGATAAAGATAAGATGTGGTTAAACTCGTTAGTACTTAGATCTATCAGAACTTGGGGAGATTATTGATCCCATGATAATATAGTTGTGTAAAAATTGTATAGTTGACTCTGCTATGCAACGATGCCAAAAACTTGATGCAATATGTTATGAATAAGAAATTTAAGCAATTTATGTTGGGATTTTATGCAACTATTCATATCGTTATCAAGTAATAAAGGACTTTCTATTTAAGCCACAAATTTCGATCCGACGGGGAAGGTTTAAATTTGAAATGATAAATTTACTAGGAAATTCATAGAAAGTTAATACAAAATTACTGTCACTAATTTCGAATGTTGAGATATTATCGGAACTAAATTATTTAACTAATAACAAAACTGAAATACAAAGTTTAAACAAAAACTACTAATCTATTAAACTATGTTTATGTGATGAAGATTTATTATATGAAAAAGCATATTTCCCACTACAATGAGGTTCTGGTAAAATGAGATGAGATAAAGTTCAATTATGTATTGTGTCAAATAGGAGCAGTTTTAATTCTCTTCCCTGATACAATGTTATAGAAAATCATTGGCTAATCTCAGATTTAGTCCCTAAATCCGTGGTTAAGCTAGGAGAATACTGACTCTCACTCCAGAGCTCCCACTTCTGTTCGCCTGAAGGCTAACTCTTGCTTTTGTTTTCAAACACTAAGACCGAATTAGGGATTTTAGTTTGTCACTCTAAAGCTTCTCCAATTCTACACCTAACAAAGTATATTTCCCTATTTATTTGCACTTAATTTCATGAAAGAAGTTCTCTTTCATGGAATTAAATATGATCCTCACTCTGTTGTAGAACTCATACTCCATTTCCTGGATCATATGTTTCACAACATATTTTAATAATTAAATTGACCAGATCGAAAAGTAAATTAAGTTCGGAGTTGAAAAATGATCACAATTTATTTTATATTTCAATATTGGCACATCTATATTATCTTTTCATTTCACCATATCTCAGAGTAGGTAGAAAGATAAAGTAAAATGCTCAGACTTCATAAGAAAGATACAACAAAACACAAATTTCATATATAAAAGAAAGTTCATACAAAACTAATAAACAAACAACACTTATCTGAAACTCTTTCTTAAAGAAAATCTCTTATAGCCTCTTACAAGAAATGTAGGAAGAAAAAATCTCTCACTTTTCTCCTTCTCCAATACTCTTAGAGAAGTGTTCACACTTAATCTCATCACAAAACTTTAAATTATAAGAACAATTAACTTTAAATGGTTGTGGAATGAAAAATGGAAGAATGTGTGATGTGTAGAAGGTTGAATGGAGGGGATGAAATGGCAGGAAGAGTCTCTTTTCTGATCAATTTTGGCCCCAAATAAAGCCTAGAGTCTATTCTCCAATATGTGCCTCAAAAAACTCTTCAAAAATGTGTCCAGATTCGTCGAATCTTCTAGAAATCGAGTTGAACTGACATTGGCACCGTCAACGCCAGTGTCCTGTAATTAAATTTCTCCTCATTGTCAAACGGTGTCGTCAGCGCTGCTTCTGGCGCGTTGGTGCTCAACAAATTTCAACTTTTTCATTTTTGCTCCAAATTTCACCGTTTTTACTTCCTTTTTGCTTCCTTTTTGTTTTAAGTCCTAAATTCAACAACCTGCAAGAAAACATAAAAATATCTTCCATTAAAATGTAATATCACAAAAAATTGAGTATAAAATATGGGTCTAAAAATGCATATATTTTTTGTGTATAATTTATTTACAAAAAGTTATTTCTAAATATTTCACACCTTAAAAAACTGCTAAGCTTAGAAATGATATTATATCATTTTTTTCAGTTTGAAGGGGAATCAATTTATGAAGCCTAGGAAAGATCCGAAGATCTCCTTAGAAATTGTTCACACCACGCGTTACCAGATTGGTTAATAATTCAAACATTTTATAAAGGATTGGTTGGATCTCTTATATTTACAATTGACGCTGCTACTGGTGGATCATTAATGTCAAAACCATTCGATGAAACATATTCATTAATTGAAGAAATGACTACTAATAATTTCAGATAGTCCTCTGAAAGGGTAAATCCAAAAAGAGTAGCTAGTATTCACGATTCTGATGTAATATCTATGTTAGCTGCATAAATAGTCGTTATATCAAAGAAGATAGATCAAAATGGAATGAATTATTCTCAAACATCACCTATGCTTGAGGAAAATTCATTGGCACAAAAGTTAGAATCTCAATCTTCTTATGAGACTTTAAATGCAATAAATAATCGTTCTAATAATCCTTATTCCAATTATTATAAACTCGGTTGGAAGAATCATCCAATTTTTAGTTGGAGTAACAATAACTCTATTGCTGCAAATCAGCAATGGGGAAACAACACTGTGAACCCACTGGGAAACTCCAACAATCAAGGAAATCCAACTTATAAATCTTATTATCTCCCAGGATTTAATAATTTGCAAAGTAAGGAGAAAAAATTATCAATGAAAGAATTAATATTGCAAATGGGAAGTCAATTACAAAGTCAAGGAGCTGCAATTAAAAACATGGAAAATCAATTGGGATGTATTGCTACCGCACTTAGCAATATACCTTCAGGAACATTGCCTATTAATGTTGAAGTAAATCCTAAAGATCAGAACAAATAGCAATTTAAAGATATTCAACTTAGAAGTGGAAAAGAATTGGAAAACAGAGTTCAAGAAGAAGTTGAACTTGAAAAAGATGAGGTGGAAAGTGAAAAATTGGGTGAAGATTTTCATTTTGAGTCAGAATGTCATATTAAACCAATGAAAATCACTGTAGAAAGACCACCACCTCCATTTTCTCAAATATTGAAGCAGAAAAATAGAGATAATCAATTTTCTAATTTTTTTAGAAATATTAAGTAAATTAATGATAAACATTCCATTGTTAAAGTTTTGGAACAAATGTCAAGCTATGTGAAGTTCATGAAGGATATACTTAATAAGAAAAGGAAGTTTGTAGATAATGAGACTGTTGCACTCAGTGAAGAGTGTAATGCTATAATTCAGAAAATACTTCCTGAAAAACTTAAAGATTCTAGAAGTTTTGCAATTCCTTATGCTCTTAGCGAACAATTTTATAGAAAAGATTTATGTGATTTAGGAGCAAATATTAATCTTATGTCATTATCAATTTTCAGAAGATTCGGCTTAGGAGATATTTCACCTACGATTATAACCCTTTACTTAGTTGATTATTCAATTACATATCCTAAAGGAGTTATAGAAGATGTTTTGGTAAAAGTTGATAAATTTATCTTTCATATGGACTTTATTGTATTAGATATGAAGGAAGATAAATAAATTCCTTTCATTTTAGGAAAACCATTTCTATCCACTGGAAGAGCTTTGATAGATGTGCAGAAAGGAGAATTAACTATGAGAGTTAGTGATCAAGAGTTTATCTTTAATATTGCAAAATCAATGAGATACCCTGCAAAAGAGCAAGAGATTGAATGCTTCATAATGGATATTAATGAATATTTAAGCCATAAATATTTCGAAAAAACATTTGAAAGAGAATTTGAAAATGAATATATGGAATATGAAAATGAGGATAAAATTCAAGATGAATCTATATAAGTGAGTAAAGAAAATTTGAATTATGTTCAGGAAAAATTTGAAATGTTAGATCCTACATAAAGTAATAATAATTTGATTTCATCTATTGAGAAACCTCCTAAACTAGAACTGAAAATACTTCCTACACATTTAAAGTATGGATTCTTAGGAGATTTATCTACATTACCTGTTATAATATCCTCAGAATTAGCTGATGAGCCAGAATAAAAGTTCTTACAAACTTTGAGAAGATATAAAAAAACCTTCGGATGGACATTAGCTGATATTTAAAGAACCAGTCCTTCAATTTGTATGTATATAATTTTATTGGAAGATTAACATGAACCAAGGGCTGATCCTCAAAGGAGATTAAATCCAATGATGAAAGAATTTGTTATAAAATAAATTTTAAAATTGTTAGATGTTGGAATAATATATCATATCTCAGACAATACTTAGGTAAGTTCAATTCACTTTGTTCCAAAGAAAGGAAGAGTGATTGTGGTGCCAAATAAGAATAATAAATTAATATCAACAAGACAAGTCACTAGATGACGAATCTGCATAGACTATAGAAAATTAAATTTTGCCACAAGGAAGGATCACTTTTCTTTACCATTTTTAGATCAGATGTTGAATAGACTAGCTGAGCACAAATATTTTTGTTTTCTAGATGGATATACCGATTATCATCAAATACCTATAGCTCCGGAGGATCGGGAGAAAACAACATTTACTAGTCCCTATGGAACTTTTGTTTTTCGACGAATGCCCTTTAAATCATATAACACACCTGCAACATAAATTATTTAAAACATAAAATATATATTACTATTATTTTATAATAAATATGAAAATAATTTCTTGAAATGTTACAACATTAGTTAATATTGGTATTATATCCAGTAAATGTTAATCTTTAGACATATAGATATCTAAAGATTAACATTTACTTTATTACTTTTCGCTAATGTAATATTAATCGTATCTAAAGGTAAGATATTTAGACATTACATAATTTGTATAAATAATTTGGGAGATCTCAGTTTTACATAAATAATATTAAGTAATATTTAAATAGTATTATAGTATATTATTATTATGTAATATTTATATATAGGTAAGATTAATTTATGATATAACTTTTATAATATCTATTAAGTAATTGATAGCTAAATGTATATTAGATTATGTAACAGGGTTTGATGATTACAGGATATTAAAATTAAATATTGGATGACCAAATAATAATATGTATATTATTTAATATAACTGATATTTTTGGTATTAATATGAGTTATATTAATCAGTTATGTACGTATGATTATTTAAGGTTTTGGCGCCATTAATACTATATTTAATAGTTAATATATTAGGTTTCTAACAGATTAATTATTATATTAGATATCTAAATGATCATTTAATTACACATCAAGTTTTTGGTGTCGTTGCATAATATTAAATGTATTAGGTTTCATTAGATGTTTAAAGATTAACAATTTCTTTACTACTTATCGCTAACACGTGTATATCTAATTACGTAATATTTATAAGTCATTGCTAATGTAATATCATTAGTAATACCAGATTTGGCGCATGATGCGCCAAATTCTCGAAAACGGCAGATTGCCTAAAAAGCCGTGAAATCGCACGGTAAAAATCATTTTTTACTACTTGGGTCGTCTCCTGCCTATAAACCTTGACCTATGGCTTCACATTGAGCGCGATAGAGAAGATTTCGGAGCCTAAAAAACATAGATTTCAACTTCTCTTGGTAATAGTTTCACTTTAACTTAGAAATTTTTTTATTTTCACTATGAATTTTTCCTACATTATGGAAAATCTGAAAATTCGGATTTTTTTATGAAAAAGATTGAAGAAAACTCATAGTGAAATGTTTCTTAACAAATAATATTACTTGAGGAGTTAGATTTTTTATTTGGAATTTATTTGGATTTTGGTAGAATTTCAAATGGCTCTACGAGTGAAGGGAGGAATGACAGATGATTTTGATGCACGAAGATTTGTTAATTTGAAGGCCCAACACAGTTATAACACTCAAATTGAACTGAGAAGATAGATCCAGGAAAGGACATTAGCTAACCCGGGTGGCGAGATCGAGAGGTTGATTCTTGCCAGAAATTGGGAAAGATTTTGCTACGTTACTGCAGTAGTGATTGTGCCAATGATTCGGGAATTTCATGCCAGCTTGAGATTTACTGATGACGATCACATTCTCGTGAGAGGTAAGCAAGTTGAATTTACTGCAGAAATGATCAATGTTTTTTTATGGGCTGAGGAATGTATTTCATGTTGATTATGCTGCATTCGTTATGACTGATTCATCACTGGATGAAGTGATTGCCTTCCTGACTGATGGAAGAGGAGAATGGAGGATTAAAAATAATAAAATAGTTAACTTCTCTGCTTTCATGTTGACTCGTCAGTCACAGGTATGTCATCACCTCATTTCTACTAGATTACTACCAAAAAATCATCTTGCCGATGTAACGAAGGATAGAGTTGTATTGAACTATTGCATTCAAAAAATGAAAGCAATAGATGTTGGTGCTCTTTTAGTTCCTCATGCACAGAGCATAGCTAATACGACGCCAAAACCATAATGCGTATAATTATTTTGTATATATTATTTATTTAAATCTAATACACACATTTGATAAAAATCAAATAATTATAAACGATTAGTGTTTACAAATAATATAATTTGATGCAGGTGGGTTATAATATTATAAATATTATACACCAAAATAATTTTCTCGTAATTTTAAAAATATATTATTTTGTAATTTATTTTCATAGTTTATAATTTTATAATATGATTAAAATCCCCTAGTTTTCTTTTTTTTTTCTAATAAATAACATCCTGTTTAACATATCATAATTATAATAAAAACATTATATTATATTAAAAAAATTAAGGCAACTTTAATTAATTATATTTTTATAATATTATGATTAAAATATATCATATTATTTTCACTTCTTTTTATAAAATATTTTTTTTTAAAATAATATAATTAATTCTGTGAAAACGCCTTAAAATTATATTTATTTTTATTATAATAATTACTGATGATTTTTAGTATAATAAAATTTAGTGTAATAAATAAACTTGAGCTTTAAATTTTATATTAATATAATAAATAATATAATATGGATTTTACAAATAAATAATGTTGCATTTATTATATCAAAACTAACACACTAAATCTACCAGCTTCAAGTTTTTGCTCCTTCACAAAATAAATAAGATTGTTCTTATGAGACCTTAAATATAATAAATAATTGTTCTAATAACGCTTATGCTAATTATTATAATCCTGGTTGGAAGAATCATCCAAATTTTAGTTTAAGTAATATAATTCTAATGCTGCAAATCTGCAATGGGAAAACAACGTTGCAAACTCATTGGGAAATTCCAAATATTAAGGAAATCCAACTTATAAACCTTATTGCCCTCCAAGATTTAATAATTTGGAGAGTAAGGAGAAAAAGTTGTTAATGGAAGAATTGATATTGCAAATGGGGAGTCAATTACAAAGTCAATGAGCTGCAATTAGAAACATGGAAAATCAATTGAGATGTATTGCTACCGCACTTAGCAATATGCCTCCAGGAACATTGTCTAGTAATGTTGAAGTAAATCCTGATGATCAGAACAAAGACCAAATTAAGTCTATTCAACTGAGAAGTGGGAAAGAATTAGAAATAGAGTAAAAAAGAAGTGGAAGTTGAAGTTGAAAAAGATAAGGTGGAAAATGAAAAATCTGGTGAAGATTTTTATTTTGAGTCTGAATGTCCTATTAAACCAATGAAAATTATTGTAGAAAGACCACCACCTCCATTTCCTCATAAATTGAAGCACCAAAATAGAGACAATTTTCAAAATTTTTTGAAATATTGAGGAAATTAACGATAAACATTCCATTTGTTGAAGCTTTTGAACAAATGTCAAGCTATATGAAGTTCATGAAGGATATACTTAAAAAGAAAAGAAAGTTTGTAGATAACGAGACTGTTGCACTCAGTGAAGAGTGCGGTGTTATAATTCAGAAAAAGCTTCCTAAAAAACTCAATGATCCTGGAAGTTTTACAATTCCTTGTGCTATTGGTGAATGATTTTTTGAAAAACTTTATGTGATTTAGGAGTCGGTATTAATCTTATGTTGTTATCAATTTTTAGAAGGTTGGCCTTAAAAGATATTTCACCTACGACTGTAACTCTTCAGTTAGTTGACCTACGACTGTAACTCTTCAGTTAGTTGATCGTTCGACTACCTATTCTAAAGGAGTTATAGAAGATGTTTTGGTAAAAGTTGATAAATTTATCTTTCCTGTAGACTTGATTGTATTGGATATGGAGGAAGATAAGGAAATTCCTATCATTTTAGGTAGACCATTCCTGGCCACTGGAAGAGCTTTGATAGATGTGCAGAAAGGAGAACAAACTATGAGAGTTAGTGATCAAGAGGTTACATTTAATATTGCAAAATAAATGAGATGTCCTGCAAAAAAGTAGCAGATTGAATCCTTCAGAATGGATATTAATGAATATCTAAGCCATGAATATTTCAAAAAGATATATGAAAGGGAATTTGAAAAGGAATATATGGAATATCAAAATACGGATAAAATTTAAGATGAATCTATGGAAGTGAGTAAAGAAGATTTGGATTATGTTCAGGAAAAATTTGAAATGTTAGATATTACAGAAAGTAATAAGAATTTGATTTCATCTTTTGAGAAATCTTCTGAACTAGAACTAAAAACACTTCTTACACATTTGAAGTATGCATTCTTAAGAGAATTATCTACATTACTTGTTAAAGTATCCTCAGAATTAAATGATGAGCAAGAACAACAGTTGTTACAAACTTTAAGAAGATATAAAAAAGCCTTTGGATGGACATTAGCTGATATTAAACGAATCTATCCATCAATTTGAATGCATAGAATTTTATTGGAAGATCAACATGATGATCCTCAAAGGAAATTAAATCCAATGATGAAATAAGTTGTTAAGAAAGAAATTTTAAAATGGTTAGATGTTGGTATAATATATCCTATTTCAGACAGTGCTTGGGTAAGTCCAATTCACTTTGTTCCAAAGAAAGGAGGAGTGACTGTGTTGTCAAATAAGAATAATGAATTAATACTAACAAAACAAGTCACTGGATAGTGAATTTGCATAAACTATAGAAAATTAAATTTTGCCACCAGAAAGGATCATTTTCTTTTACCCTTTTTGGACCAGATGTTGGATAGGCTGGCTCGGCACAAATATTTTTATTTTTTAGATGGATATATCGGTTATCATCAAATACCTATAGCTCTGGAGGATCAGAAGAAAACAATATTTACTAGTCCTTATGGAACTTTTGCTTTCTAGCAAATGCCCTTTAGATTATGCAATGCGTCTGCAACATTTCAAACATGTATGATGTCAATTTTCAGTGATTTAATTAAAAAAGGGATTGAAGTCTTTATGGATGATTTTTCTGTGTTTGGAAATTCATTTGAAATAAGTCTATATCTTTTAGAGAAAGTTCTTGAACAATGTGAAAAGACTAATCTCGTATTGAACTGGAAGAAATGTCAATTTATGGTTGTAGGAGAAATTGTGCTTGGACATAAAATTTTAGAAAATGACATGGAAGTAGATCATGCAAAAATTCAAGTTATATCAAATTTACCTTCGCCTACTATTATAAGAGGAGTTAGGAGCTTTTTAGGATATGTTGGATTTACAGGCGATATGTTAAAGATATATTAAAGATTTTTCAAAAATTATTAAATATTTATGCCAACTTTTGGAAAAGATATAAAATTTGAATTCAATGAAGGTTGCCTTAAAGCCTTTGAAACTTTAAAAGAAAAATTGATCATTGCTCCTATAATTGTTTCACTTGATTGGGAGAAACCTTTTGAAATTGATGTGTGATGCTAGTAATTATGCAATAGGAGTTGTATTATAGCAGAGATATGATAAGATTTTTAAAGTTATAAACTATGTTAGTAAGACTCTTAATGATGCTCAGATTAACTACTCCACCACTGAAAGCGAGTTATTAGTCATTTTATATACTTTTGATAAGTTTAGGTCATATCTAATTGGAGCAAGATGTGTTGTTCATACTGATCATTCGACTATTAAATATTTGTTGCAAAAGAAGTATGTGAAACCAAGATTAATTAGATGGGTACTTCAAATGCAAGAGTTTGATGTTGTAATAGTCGATATGAAAGGGATTGATAATCAAATCATTGTTCATCTATCTATGTTAGAATAAGAAGAAATACTTGACATGGAAAAAGAAATTAATGAAACTTTTCCAGATGAACAACTTTATACTGTAAAAGGATGGGAAACACCTTAGTATGTTGATATTGTAAATTATATTGTTAGTGGTATTTTATCATATGGATTAACAATAACAACAGGAAAACAAATTCATTCATGATGCAAAATTTTATTTTTGGGATGACCCTTATTTATATAAATAATGCAAATATTTAGTAATGAGATGATGTGTGTCTTACAAATTCAGAAAATTATTTAGAGATGTTAAAATTCTGAATTTGGTGGATATTTTGTGAATGATAGAATTGTTCATAAAACTGGATTTTATTGGCATGCTCTGTTTAAAGATGTTAATATATATATATATATATATATATATATATATATAAACTTGTGATCAGTGTTAGAGAGTATATAATATTTCAAAAAGAGATGAAATGCATCTAAATTTTAATTTGGAATTTAAAATTGTTGATGCATGGGGATTTGATTTTATGGGTTCATTTATACCTTCATTCGAAAATATATATATATATATATTGATTGTAGTTGATTATGTTTCAAAATGGATTGAAGCAACGGCTTTACCTCGATGTGATGCTCGGAGTGCTTCAAAATTTTAATTAAAAATATTTTTACAAGATATGAAATGTCTACAGTAATCATTACCGATGGAGGATCTCATTTTAGAAATATAATAATTGCAAGATTTGTAGAAAAATATAATATAATGCATAAAATTGCAACTGCTTATCATCCCCAAAAAAGTGGTTTATCAGAAGTATCTAATCGTGAAATTAAGAGAATTTTGTGAAAAAGTGTAAATCCTAGTAAAATGGATTGGTTTGTTATATTAGATACTGCATAATGGGCATACATGACAGCTTATAAGACACATATAGGTATGTCCCCATATAGATTAATTTTTGGGAAGACTTGTCACTTGTCAGTAGAATTGGAGCATAAAGCTTATTGGGCTATTAAGGTATTCAATTTCAATTTAAAAGAAGCTAGTGAGAAAAGATTATTGCAATTGAATGAGCTTGAAGAAATTAGAATGAATCTTACAAAAATGCTAGGATTTATAAGGAATGAATGAAAGAATGACAGGGTTGGAAGATAATAAAAAAGGAATTGGAACATGGATAGAAAGTTTTATCATACAATACAAGATTGAAATTATTTCATGGAAAACTGAAGTTTATGTGGAAATGGTCATTCAAAGTTGTAAAATTTTATCCCTATAGAGCTGTTAATATTGAAGGTCCTAAGACTGGAATGATATTTAAAGTAAATTGGCACGAATTGAAACCATATTTAGGAGGTCAAAGACCAATTTTTAAAGAAACTATAATGTTGGGTCACCCAGAATAAAGACTAGTAATGTTGGGCTGACAACATTAAATCAAGCGCTTTGTGAGAGGCAACCGATACTTATCATTATTTATTTTATCTTTTGAGTATTTTTAATTGAAATATTTTACATATATTTAAATTTGTGTTTTCATAGAGTCTATGTAGGCAGTTTTTGGCGAGTTATTCTCCTTATAACTCCCAAAAATTGATTACAAAGTCAATTTTAAGGGGGAAAACGATGGAGGAGTCACTAGATTTCAATTTCAATGGCATCCTACTCTTAAAAATCTGCTAGATTTGAGATTTTCAACATGAGAAAGTTTGTCAGTTTCGATGCGCAGAAGTTGCATGATCGTGTTCTCTTGAAGAAGAGGATAATTAAAGAAAGGGGGTTGGCGAATCAAGGATTCAATACACCGAATACTTGAGTTGAACAGAGTATTGTGCAAAGATGTTGGGAAATGCTTTATTACAATATTGTCACCACAGTCAACCCTGTGGTAAAAGAGTTTTTACAAATCTACATGTAATCAACCAAGGAATTGTCTATGTGTGAGGCAGGTTTATGCAATTCACTCCTTCAAGAATAAACAAGATGTTTATGATTGAAAATGTGTCTAATGATACACCTAAAATGTATAGTTTTCTTAGACACATTTTTATACCTATTTTTAAGATATTGCACTTTAATAGAAGGTATTTTTTGTGTTTTTCTTGCAGATACAGGTAAAAAGGGTGAAAAATGTTTAAAGGAGTGAAAAAGAATCAAATTTTGAGCAAAAAAGGTGAAAAATGTGCAAAAAGAGTTTTGGCGCCTAAGCGCCAGATCCTGCGCTTGCGCACCGGTTAAACAGAGAAGGCCTCGCCTAAGCGCCAGAGGTCCCGTACTTAAGCCCCAGTGGCAGTTATTAGACAAGTAAATTTGGTTTCTACAAATTTTGAAGAGGTTTTTGAGGCACTCATTGGCTTAATAGGTGGTTATATTCACCATGGACGAAAGTTATAATGAAAGGATGAATCTCTTGGGGAATTACATCGAATTTAGACATATTTTGAAGAGAAATCATGACACCTTTTGGAAAATTATAAAAGAAAGAAGAGAGGACTTAGAAAAGAGTCTTGAAAAGGTCTAAAAAGGTGTGAGGTATTGAAAGTATAGGAAAGTTTTGAAAGTTCTCATTTGGGGAGTTAGTTCGGAGAGATTTTCAGGCACCACTTTTACTTTTATTTTATCCTTTTTATTTTTTTTATTTTGAGTGATTGTAAAGAGAAGAGAGTCAAAGGAACTTCCAGAGTTTGGTGGAGGACTTGAGATAAGTTTGTATCTTTTGTTTTGAGACTACTTTTGGTTTTATTTTAGACTTGTTGTTGGTTTGACAACGATTTCTTCTTGTAAACTAACGTGTGGATTTATTTTCACCATGGATTCTGAGTAGTTTTCTTTATTTTTCTTCTTAAAATTATAATTAATTAAGTTGTGGACGAAAGTTGTGGAAAGTATTGATCTACAATGATGGAAGAAGTTATGATAATTTAAATACATGCCTTCATTTACTTCTTGATTTGGCCAATCTAAAACTCTAGCTATCTTTTTAAATTGTTGTTGTCGTATCAAAATATTGAAAATACCAAAAATATTTAAATTTTCATTACTGCAAAAATCATCTTTAGTTTAGATAATTATCTTTTTATCAAAAATAGAAAGTTTGTTATTCAATAGTGTATATTCTGTATTCTCCTTGTGGGTTTGATATTCAAGTCTTAATCAAAAAGTCATATATTATTTGGTAACGATACATATACTTGTGTAGTATCCCAATATATATAAATTAAAAGTTAAATTTTTGTTTTTTTAGGATCAAGTTTTTGGTTTTGCTGCAAAGTAAAGAAATATAAGTGAAATATAATCTAAATTATTTTTGTATTGTGCATATTAATAGTATCCAGGGATCAAGTTTTTGGCGTTGTTGCAAAGTAAGGAAATATAAGTGAAATATAATCTAAATTATTGTTGTACTATGCATATTAGCAGTATCCAGGGATCAATATTTTGACACACCTAAAATATAATATGTTTTTTGTATTCAGGGATCAATATTTTGATACACCTAAAATATAGTGTTTTTAGACACATTTTTATACTTATTTTTGCGATATTGTGCTTTAATGGAACGTTTTTTGTGTTTTTCTTGCAGATACCGGTAAAAAGTGTGGAAAATGCTTTAAGGAGTGAAAAAGGATCAAATTTGGAGCAAAAAAGGTGCAAAATGTGGAAAAGAGTTTCGGTTAGCGTCGGTTAAATAGAGAATGTCGCGCCTAAGCACCAGAGGCCACGCGCTTAAGCGCCAGTGGCAGTTATTGGACAAGTAAATTCAGTTTCTGAGAATTTTGAAGAGGTTTTTGAGGCACTCATTGGCTTAATAGGTGGTTATAACCACCAAGGACGAAAATTATCATGAAAGGATGCATCTCTTGGGGAAATACATCGAATCTAGACATAATTTGAAAAGAAGCCAATGCACCTTTTAGAAAATTATAAAAGAAAGAAGAGAGGACTTGAAAAAGAGACCTGAAAATGTCCAAAAAGGTGTGAGGTACTAAAGTATTGGAAAGTTTTGAACGTTCTCATTTGGGGAGTTAGTTCAGATAGATTTTCAGGCACTAGTTTTACTTTTATTTTATCATTTTTGTTATTTTATTTTGAGTGATTGTAAAGAAAAGAGAATCAAATGAACTTCAAGAGTTTTGTGGAGGACTTGAGATAAGTTTTTATTATTTTGTTTTGAGACAACTTTTGGTTTTAATTGAGACTTGTTGTTGGTTTGACAATGATTTCTTCTTTTAAACTAAAGTGTGGTTTTGTTTTCTCTATGGATTCTGAGTAGTTTTCTTTATGTTTCAAATTAAAATGATAAGTAATTATATTTTGGATGGAAGTGGTGGAAAGTACTAATTTTCAATGATGGAAGAAGTTATGATGATTTAAATCCATGCACTTCATTTACTTCTTGATTTGTCCAATCCAAATGTTAAAATTTGTAGTGATAACATGTAAGAACCAGGCTGATATTGTCTTAGTCAACAATTGGAAAGAATCACATGAGGTTTTATGAATAAGAATGGTGTTCATATGATTGAGTGCAAATAAATAAGGAAATATTCACTGAAGGGTGTAGAGTTAGAGGACTTTAAAGTGACAGGTTAAAGCCCCCAACTTGGTCTATTGTTTTAGGTTCTTATACGTGATGTTAGCCCCCATGTGGAGGGAATAGAGGGAAATCTAGAGTGAGAGCTAGTATCTTCTCTGCCTCGCATGTCTTCAGAACTATTCAACCTTTAAATTAGTCAATGTTTTTTATAACATCTCTTGTAAGGGTAAAGAATATTATTGCTCCTATTTGACACACCACAAGTTGCATACTTCCACAACAAAATTCTTATACTTATTACTGATTCATAACAAGAAGAAAGATATTTTCATATTTAGTATTTTTTAAATTGTTATTGTTCTATCAAAATATTAAAAATACCAAAAATAATTAAATTTTCATTACTGAAACAATCATCTTTAGTTTAGATAATTATTTTTTTATTAAAAATAGAAAGTTTGTTGTTCAATGGTGCATATTGTGTATTCTCTCCATGGGTTTGATATTCAGGTCTTAATCAAAAAGTTCTATATTACTTGATAATGATACATATACTTGCGTAGTATCTCAATATATATAAATTAAAAATTAAATTCTTATTTTTCTTCAGGATCAAGTTTTTGATTTTACTACAAAGTAAGGACATATAAGTGAAATATAATCTGAATTATTATTGTACTGTGCATATTAGCAGTATCCAAGGATCAAGTTTTTAGCGTCGTTGCAAAGTATGGAAATATAAGTGAAATATAATCTAAATTATTGTTGTAATGTGCATATTAGCAGTATCCAGGAACCATGTTTTTGGCATCGTTGCCAGGGAGAAATTGATTTTAAAAGTAATTTTCTATTTATAGAAAGTTTTATTTAAACTTTATGTTATCTTATCTTATTTTTTTATTATTATTATTTGATTTAGCACAAAACTTCCTTGCAAAATATTTTCCACCATCAAAAAATGCAAAGCTTAAAAATGATATTACATCTTTTAATCAGTTTGAAGGGGAATCTATTTATGAAGCGTGAGAAAGATTTAAAGAACTCTTAAGAAAGGGTTCACATCATGTTATACCAGATTGGTTAATAATTCAAACTTTTTTATAATTGATTAGTTGGATCTCTTAGATCAATTATCGATGCCACTGTTGGTGGTTAATTGAAATATCCTGCAAAAGGTAAAGATAATGAATGCTATAGGATTGATGTTATAAGATATATAAGTGTTGTCATTTTAGAACTACTTATGAAGAAAAATTTGAAGAAAAAGATTTGGAATACGAGCAAGACAAGGAGTTAAATCAATGTGTAGATCTTTTTAAGGAAAATTCAAACTATGTTCGAGAAAGTTTTGAAGTTTTGGACACGATAGACAAAAATAAATCATTTTGTCTATTTATTGAAAAACCTCCAGAATTAGAGTTGAAGTTACTTCCTGATCATTTAAAACATGCCTTTTTAGGAGATTCCTCTACTTTACCAGTTATAATTTCCTTAAAATTAACTATGGAAGAAGAAGAAATGTTGATGAAAATTATGAAAAATTTTAAGAAAGCATTTGGATGGAATATTAAAGAAATCAGTCCTTCAATTTGTATGCATAGAATTCATATGAAAGAGGACTGCAAACCCAGGACTGATCCACAAAGAAGATTGAATCCTATTATGAAAGAGGTTGTAAAGAAGGAAATTTTAAAGCGGTTAGATGCTGGAATTATCTACCTTATTTCAGATAGTGCATGGGTTAGTCTAATTCATTGTGTTCCAAAGAAAGGAGGAGTAATTGTAACTGTTAATGAACATATTGAGTTAATACCTACTAGACAAGTTACATGGTGGCGAATATGTATTGATTATAGAAAATTAAATCTTGCCACTGTGAAAGATGATTTTTCATTACCCTTTCTAGATCAAATGCTGGATAGACTATCTGGGCATAAATTCTTTTATTTTCTGGATGGATATATTGGTTATCACCAAATTCAAATATCTACTGAGGATCAAGAGAAAATAATTTTTATCAGTCCTTATGGTACTTTTGCTTTTAGAAGAATGCCCTTTTGTTTATGTAATGCCCCTGTTATATTTCAAAGATGTATGATGGCAATTTTTTGTGATTTAATTGAAAAATAGATTGAAGTATTCATGGATGAATTTTTAGTGTTTGGGACTTCATTTGAGTCATGTTTAGACATTTATCCAAAGTTCTTAAGCGCTGTGAAGAAACAAATTTAGTCCTTAACTGGGAAAAATATCAATTTATGGTAGTAGGAGGAATTGTATTAAGACATCAAATATCATAAAATGGTATGGAAGTAGATCCTGCTAAAATTCAAGTGATCGCTAATTTACCTTATCCAACAAATGTATGGAAAATTAGGAGTTTTTTAGGACATGTTGGATTATATAGACGATATATTAAAGACTTTTCAAAGATTGCTAAGCCTTTATGACATTTACTAGAGTAAGATGCAATTTTTAATTTTGATGAGGAATGCCTAAAAGCTTTTAAGCTATTAAAAAAAATAATCACTGGGCTAATTATAGTTTCACCAAACTTGGAAAAATTTTTTTAATTAATGTGTGATGCTAGTGATTATGCTATTGGAGTTGTTTTAGAGCAAAGATATGATAAAATTTTCAAAGTTATTTACTATGCTAGAAACTGTTAATGAAACTCAAATTAATTATATAACATCTGAAAAAAGAGTTATTAGCAATAGTATAGGCTTTTGATAAATTTAGATCATATTTAATTGGAACTCATTGTGTAGTGCATATAGATCATTCTGCTATTAAGTATTTAGTTATTTTATGCTTATTTTTTATGATATTGCACTTTAAAGAATGGTATTATCATGCTTTTGTCTAAGTATATTAATATTAGGCATTTTGAGCAAAAGTAACAAAAAGGATGAAATTTGGAGCCAAAATAGTGAAGTTCTAAATTTTAGTGCAAGATGTGCCAGAATGGCGCCAGATGTGCTGAAGTGGCACTGAAGTAGTGCCAGATTGCGGATGAAGGCAGTTCAAGACAAATTTTACGCTAATTTTCAAAGGGACGCTTGTTCTAAACACTCCTTGGAGTGATTCAATGCATCTAGACACTTTGGAAGGTTCTTTTATGAAGGGATTTGTCTCTTGGATCAATAGACATGTCTTTTCAATTTAAAAGAGTTGACTTTTTGTCAAAATTTTGGAAGGAATTTTAAATTCTTTTTGGAGGGAGGCAGCCTCTAATAAAAGAGGGGGAAGTCTAGGGCTTGAAGGAGAAGGCATGCGAGGGATTTTCAAAGATGGCAAGTTAGAGAAAGAGAGAAAGTCAGAGGCTTGGAGATTTTCTTCAAGGATTGTACGAGGAGAGGGAAGGTGAGAGATTTCTTCTTCATTACCCTTCTAAGAGAGAATTGAGAGTGCTTGTAAAGAGAGAAAGGCTTGGAGAGAACTTCTAGGAGTTTGCTTGGGAAGAATTTTGAGATAAGTTGTGTCTTTTTGTTTTGTAAACTTATTTTTATATATGAAATCAGTGTTTTGTCGTATTTTTCTCACGAATTCTAAGTAGTTTTCTTTATCCTTCTCCTTAGTTTGAGATATAATTTTGTGAAGAATTGATTTTGTTTTACATGCTTTTAATGTCAATAATTTGTGATTATTTGAACACTGATCTTCATTTACTTTTCAATATGACCAATTGAAATGTTAAAATACATTGAGAAACATATGTTCTGAAAAGGCTATGACTTCTACAACATGGGGAGAATCACATTTGATTTCATTGGAGAGTATTTCATCCATGGAATTGGGTGCAATAAATTGAAAAGTATACTTTGTTGGATGCAAAATTATAGATTTTAAAGTGACAGATTAAAATACCCAATTTGATCCAATTGATTGGAAGCTGATGCGAGATTGTTAGCTCTCTAGGGAGGGAATAGTGGGAGCTCTGAAGTGGAATTCAATATCCTCCTAGCTTAGCCATGGAATTAGGGACCAAACTTTGGATTAGTCAATGTTCTTTATGCACTCGAAAGAGGGTAAATAATAGGATTGCTCATATTTGGCACAAAATAATTTATATATATTTTTCAAATGATTTTAAATTCTTCACAAACCAAATACTCATTGTAAAGGGGAAGGTTGCTTTCTTAAATTTGAACTTTCCGTCACAACATCTCAGTTTTAATTTTCATAAATTTACTTTTGAAAGTTTAGCATTTAGTTTATTTAACTTTGTCTTTTAACTTCATTCCAATTAGCATTCACTTGTTACTTAATATTCAAACTGGCGCCACTCAATTGATCTATCATTTCTACATTAAATTCAAGGAGTTTTTTCAAATCTTTCCCAAAAGTTCTCTCCAAATCTGACCCGTAAAACTCGAGGTCTACAGTTCCTGAACTACGCTTACAAATCTAAAGAATTAACCAATATGACAAATATCAAAAATATTTCTGGTATTTTGGATTTTCTTTAAAGTAAAGACACAATAATTAAACACACTACATAATAATACTATAAATTCCAAATCTAATTCCTATAGGTTTAACAAAAATTCTCTTAAAGTTCTTAACGAAGCTTACCCGACAACGACAAAAAAAAATTGATGCAATCTACTTTACTAATATACTACACTAATACTAAGTTTTACAACAGCAGTGATACTCACACGAAAGTGGGTATACTCTGAGTTTAGATTTCATATGTGAAATTTATGCTATTACATTAATTAAGATCTATAGGATGCTACTAAACAAATAACACACAGCTTATCTCACAATCATTAACATTAATGTAAAAAATTACCTTGATTTTTTGGTGATATTTCATGAAACAAAAGATAGGATTTTATTAATTCACTTTACAATCTTAACATATTCAAACTTAATATTAAATAAATGATTTTACCATTTCTAAAATATTTTTTTTAGTGTATTATAGATGTAGTGGTGAATATTTTTGTATTATCATTTATTATTATAGATATAATACAATATAAATAATGTTTTAACAACGATTTGTATGTTAAATATTTGTTTTAAATATTTGTTTTAAATAACTTGATATATATATTTTAACAAAAAGGTATAATTTGGTATATTAATAGATAGTTAAAATGGTAATGAAGAAGAAATCTTTAGATTTGTATGTTAAATATTTGTTTTAAATAACTTGGGTTCAACCAACTTGTTCTAAATATGAATAGTAAAGTTTGAATATATAAATATCTAACTTGATTACTAAAAGATATCTAAAGTTTAACTTATTATGTTTAATTAGAAAACATATACGTAATTAAGTATACTAATTAAGATAATATTACTATTATTAGATATCTAAAGATAAGATATTATGTAATATTAACTAATATATTTACATCATATACATTTAATATTAATGCGCATCGAAATATAAATATTACCTAATATTAAATGTAATCATATAACTTATATATTCAAACTTTACTAAAGATTAATTTAGATATAAATTTAGATATAGTTTCTAAAATATCTAATATAACTGTAGATATAATTTTAGATATAACTTTAGATATAGTTTCTAAAATATCTAATACTGTTGTTAGATATTTAAATTAGTAATTAATGGGCCCCCTAAAATTAATAATATGTTAATTACATAAGTTATTAAGATAAATTAATGTTACAATTAAATATGAATTTATATTAAAGATGTTAATGTATGTAATAGTTAATCTTTTGATCTTTAATATTTCTTTAGATTTCTTGATGTATATTAATAATATTTTTAATTTGAGTTCAAATTTATCATACAATATAAATAATGTTTTAACAACGAGGAAATAATCTATTCAAACTCGCTAAATATATATATTTTAACAGTAAAAACTGAAAACATTATTTTGTTTTAATAAACTTGATTTTCAAAAGTACATAAATTTAGTGATAAAGGGACATTAATATTTTCAATGATATTAACATATTTCAGCGCAGGCAGTCATTGATATATCAAAATAATATGTTGTATTAAGTATATATTTTATGCTTATTTTTGGAGATATTGCACTTTAAAGAGGGGTATTTTCATGTTTTTGTTGCAGGTATATTATTTTAGGCATTTGGAGCAAAAGTAGCAAAAAAGAACGAAATTTGGAGCCAAAACAACAAAGTTTCGAATTCTGGGGTCAGATGCGCCAAAACTCAGAACAACGCTGTCTTCAGCAAACTGGCGCATGAGGGGCCAGATTGGCGTCAAATGTGTCATTTGACAGAAAGTTGACGCACGATACGCCAGATTTGGCGCCAGATGCGTCAGAAATGACTTTTTGCGGATTAAGGAGGTTTGAGACGAATTTTACGTGAATTTTCAAAGGGACACTTATTCTAAACACCCTTTAGAGTAATTCAATGCATTTAGACACTTTGGAATATTCTTTCATGAAGGGATATGTCTCTTGGATCAATGAACATGTCTTTTGAATTCAAAAGAGTTGACTTTTTGACATAAATTTTTAAGGAATTTTGAATTTTTTTTTAGGGAAGCAGCCTTTAATAAAAGAAAAGGAAAAGGAGTTTTGGGCGAGAGGTGTGTGGCGTGAAGAAGGAGAGTTAGAGAGAAATGGAAAAAGTTATGGTTTTGGAGATTTTTTTCAAGGATTCTAAGAGGAGAGGGAATGTAAGAGATTTCTTCTTCATTACACTTCTAAGAGAGAATTGAGAGTGCTTGTAAAGAGAGAAAGGCTTGGAGAGAACTTCTAGGAGTTTGCTTGGAAAGGATTGTGAGATAAGTTGTGTCTTTTATTTCTTTTGTTTTGTAAACTTGTTTTTATATATCAAATCTGTGTTTTGTCGTATCCTTCTCATAAATTCTGAGTAGTTTTTTTTATCCTTCTCCTTACTTTGAGGTATAGCCTTGTGAAGAATTGATTTTTTTATATGGTTTTTAATGTCAATAATTTATGATGATTTGAACTCTGATCTTCATTTACTTTTCGATCTGACCAATTGAATTGTAAAAATATGTTGAGAAACATATGTTCCGAAAGGGTTATGATTTCTACAACATTGGGAGAATCACATTTGATTTCATGAGAGAGTCGTTTATCTATAAAATTGGGTGCAAATAAATAGGGAAACATACTTTGTTGGATGCAGAATTGAAGATTTTAAGGTGATAGATTAAAATCCCTAATTTGGTGCAGTTGATTGAAAACTAATGCGAGATTCTTAGCCCTCAGGGGAGGGAGTAGTGGGAGCTCTGAAGTGGCAACTAGTAACCTCCCAGCCTAATCATGAAATTATGGACCAAACTCTGTATTAGTCAATGTTCTTTATGCACTTGGAAGAGGGTAAAGAATAGGATTGCTCCAATTAGGCACAAAAAGTTTTTATATATATTTTTTTTCAAATGATTTTAATTTCTTTACAAACCATATACTCATTGTAAAGGAGAATGATGTTTTTTTAAATTTAAACTTTCCGTCACAACATCTTAGTTTTAATTTTTGTAAATTTACTTTTGAGAGTTTAGCATTTAGTTTAGTTAATTTTGTCTTGCAACTGCATTTTAATTAGCACTCACTTATCACTTAATATTTAAACTTTGCACTTTACTTTTAGTATTTTTAAAATAGTACTTGATATTATAATCTTAAGAACTTATTTACATGCATTTTCAACTTCTCTGTGGGATCGATATCTAGAACTCCATTAGAGCCCTTTATTACTTGAGTGATACGTATACTTGTCTTATTTTTACATGGTACTTTGCAGTTTAAATATTATTAAAAGATAAAACTATTTTATTTGAAGTTATTTTGTTGGGATTAATTTGCATATTTACTGTTGTATCTACCGTGTGTATTTTGTAATATGAAAAAATATTTGCAAAACTAATACACTAAATCTACCTGCATCATATTCTTCCTCATAATCACTATGTCTCCTCATGTATCCATCCGTATGCTCTACAAAATTTTCTAAATTTAATACCTTGCCCGCAGTGTAGTTAATTTTATTTTATCCAAAATTCTTTTACAATAGTTGTGACTGAGAATCAGATCCAGAAGTCTGAACCTGAGATGTAGACCACAAGAAGTGAAAGCTCAAAATGTAGAAGCAGCAGAACTACTAGAAAATCCTCCTCTTCAGACAAACATGGAATGATGTGAATAAGATTTCACATTCACACTGGTAATGGGCTTAAGAGGTTGAAAGATCTCTTCCCAGCTATCAAATCTAGCTCCAGCCTGCTCGCATAAGGAAAAGATCAAGGATGCAAATCAAAAACCTACAGTAGTAGCGACGACGGCAGAACTGGTAATAACACTATGAATCAAAGCTCTAATGTCGATGGGCTTGAACTACTAGATACAATAGTTCAAAGTTGCTCGATCACAAGTCACTTCACTAAGATGATTGGTAGGCAACAGATGAGCAGAAATGAAATAATGTCATGCCTTTGCAGTTGCATCCAACTTCAAAGTGGAAAAGTTAACTCTCCTTTCATTTGTAATTTTCCAAAGCCCTCTCATAAACTTCAAAGATGAAATGATATCGTCTAGCTCTTCCTCAATAGGATTACAGTTTGAATAAAAACATAAATTGCTCGAAGGCATATGATAAAACTGGTTTATTACCCCAGGTGAAAAAAGCACTGTCTTTCCACTCACCATGACTCCTTCAGCTTCGGGGAGATTCTCATAGAACTCCCGCACCACAGAAATCACTGCTATAGAATAAAAACAATAGAATCGCTCCCACTGGCTGCAAACAATCATATTTTTTACAGCTCCTCCCGAACTTTTAAAACAATGCTCAGGAATCAACTTCCTCGATTGCAGTGCATCATTGTATCATTCCTGAGCTTTAGCACTAACAAACTTTCTTGATTCAAAATGGGACTTCCCCTTGCTCCTCTTCATTCTTTGTGCCATTTCTTAAAAATTATACAAAATTCACAATATTTTCCAAATTCAACTTTAAATCACTAAACCCAACTCCTAAAAGCTTAAACTTCCAAATCCATGTATTTTCCATAGATTTTTCTCAAATTTTCTCCATGAATAGTGATTTTTCAGGTTGGTCAATAATGTGCTCAAATACATGGTGAAAATCAAAAAATTCTGAATAGAAATGAAGCTCTTACCTCAAGGATATCAAATCTAGCAATTTTTGCTCCAAACCACCAAGAAATCTCCAAAAAAGGCATGCCCCAACTTCAAAATCACGAAAACCCGAGGAAGAAGATGAATGTGAGGTGCAAAAATGGTGTTTTTCAGACCAAATCGTCACTTAAAATGTTAGTGAACCAGTTTACATGAATCGGCGCTTAAGCGCGGGGTCTTAGAGCTTGGGCATCAGTGCACAAATTTTATTTTTTTGATTTAAATGAAATGCACTCCTAAGTCAACCAACCCTACATGGTCTCAAAACTCTTTAACAATTATTTTCTTCCCTTTCAACTCTCCTCTTATTCAAGATTCACCAATCATAACTAATTTGATTTAACACAAAATTTTACACAAACAAACACTTATATTCATTTACGAATGGATATAAACATTTTTAATACATAGATTCTCCAACCCAATGGTCTTGGATGAGAAAATTCCTAAACGCAATCACTAAACAATCATTGCATTAATAATATACTAAACACACTTAACATAAACAAACAAACACTAAACACACAAACACTAAACCACGAACTTAATTTCATTATTCATTTGGTGGAACGAATCCTGACCTATCATTAGTCTCTCCTTCAGTATTTAGAATGTAAATTTGAAAGAACGATGATTAATAACTCTGGTTGAATCTTCTTCAATCCACTTATTGTTCAAATACATAGCTTTGTCTGATTGTTCTATAAAACTTGTATAGTTGAACTGCATCTTAAGTTTTCATCCTATATGATCTAGATGTGCATTAACTTCCATCACTTTTGCTTCAATTGAAGACATGTTGGCCTCAATTTTAGTGATTTTCTCCGCTATCCCTTCAATACTAACGGCTAGGAAACTATTATATAACTCTTGCGCACTCTGACTAATAAACTTCTTTCTCATTAGCCCCTTCTTCTTTCTTCAAATCACTCTCCTAAGATGACATTTTTCCAAAACTCTCACTTTCACTTAAAATTTAGGATGTGTAATACATTTATTTCCAATTAAGTATGATCTAACTTTATCAAAAACATATACTACTGCTAATAACTCTTTCTTATTTTTGGTATAATTAATTTGAGTTTTATTAAGAGTTCTACTAGCATAGTAGATATCTTTGAAAATCTTATCATGTTTCTGTCCTAAAACAGCTCCAATAGCATAATCACTAGTATTACACGTTAATTCAAAAGGTTTTTCCTAATTTGGTGAAACTATAATTGGTGTCGTGACTAATTTTTCTTTAATAATTGAAAAGCTTTTAGGCACTCTTTATCAAAATTAAAAATTATATCTTTTTCAAGTAAATGGCATAGAGACTTAGCAATTTTTTAAAAATCATTAATATATCGTCTGTAGAATTCAACATGTCCTAAAAAACTCCTAATTTCCTTCACATTAGTTGTGTAAGGTAAATTAGCGGTCACTTGAATTTTTGCAGGGTCTACTTCCATACCATTTTTTAAAATTTGATGTCTCAAAACTATTTCTCCTACTACCATGAAATGACATTTTTTCCAGTTAATGACTAAATTTGTTTCTTCACAGTGCTTAAAAACTTTTGATAAATGTTCTAAACATGATTCAAATGAAGTTTCAAATACTGAAAAGTCATCCATAAAAACTTCAATCCCTTTTTTAATTAAATCACAAAAAATAGCCATCATACATCTTTGAAATGTAGCAGGTGCATTACATAAACCAACTGGCATTTTTTTAAAAGCAAATGTACCATAAGGACTGGTAAAAGTTGTTTTCTCTTAATCCTCAAAAGCTATTTGTATTTAGTGATAACCAGTATATCCATCCAGAAAATAAAAGTATTTATGCACAGCTAGTCTATCTAGCATTTGATCTAGAAAGGGTATTAAAAAATGATCTTTCCTAGTGACGAGATTTAATTTTCTATAATTAATGAATATTTGTCATGGTGAGACTTGTCTTGTTGGTATTAACTTGTTATGTTCATTCAAAGTCACAGTCACTTCTCCTTTCTTAGGAAAGCGGTGAATTGAACTAACCCATGAACTATCTAAAATATGGCAGATAATTCCAACATTTAACCACTTTAAAATTTCTTTCTTAACAACTTCTTCCATAACAAGATTCAATCTTCTTTGAGGATTAGCCCTAAGTTTGCAGTTCTCTTCCATATGAATTCTATGCATATAAATTGAAGGATTGATTCCTTTTATATTAGCAATTGTCCATCCAAAGGCTTTCTTGTAATTCTTTAAAGTTTTCATCAAACTCTATTCTTCTTCTGTAGTTAATTTTGAGGAGGTTATAATAGGTAATGTTGAGGAATCACCTAAAAAGGCTTACTTCAAATGTTTAGGAAGTAACTTCAACTCAAGCTCAGAAGGGTTTTCATTTGATGGACAAAAAGATT